>WYDI02025061.1:0-20179 GCA_009867235.2 Psittacus erithacus | reverse complement strand
AACTGGGAGATACCCAGAAGGGCTAGCTCTCTCTGCTTGATCGGCGAGTGGTGATTGTATTCTCTTCCCTTGTTATTTCCCTTATCACTGTTATTATTGGTGGTAGCAGCAGCGGTTTGTGTTATATCTTAGTTACTGGACTGTTCTTAGCCTGTGGGAGTTACATTCTTTCGATTCTCCTCCCCATCCCTCTGGGAGTGGGGGGGGGGGAAGAAGGACAGGTTGTGGGGGGGAACGAGCAGGCTACATGCTTCTCTAATTTACGACTAAGCTTAAACCACAACAACACTTGATGTGTCTGACTTCTCATTTTGTGCCTTGACTGTCCATTTTACCCCTTCCTTTGCCTGCCATTCCTTTATATTCCTTTATATACTTATATTAAACAATACAATATATTTTATATTTTTTACGATTGCTTCCCTATATTTTGAATGTAGTGACAGTGTTTAGCCGAAGTCTTTTCTTTATATTCCTTTTCCACTTTTGCACTAGAAAAGCTTTCTACAATGTACAATACAATTTCTTTCAAAATACTACCCCATCCTGTGGTCTTCGTGTCTTTCCTGCACGTAATCTTCCAGTCCTATGTCATACCTCACCAGCTCTAGATTATGTCTATTATATGAATTTCAACTTTTAAAACACAAGACTTAAAGATTTTCTAGGTTTGCTACTGCATTTTTTCTATTAATGTACAGTTGTTAAAGACGTTTGATAGATGACTAATACAGTACCTTCTTCATCCTTTCTGACTTGCTGTCATGAGTTTTTTTTCTCCTCCTTCACCTAAATTGCATATTTATGTTAGTATACCCATGTTTCATCTTCCTTTAAAATCCTTTCTACTAAGTTAGTAACTGAATCTTATTTCCATTCAAGTTCCATGAGAAAGAATTCATCTTTATCTAATAGCTCAATGAAAAATATCTTCTAAATCAGGAAGACAAAGCAGTCCAGGTAACACCATAAGTCACAAATTTATTTCCAGAATACTATTCTATAGAACTGATGTTTCTTTCCTAATGCACAGATTCTCTAAAAGATAATGAATAAAAAAACCTTGCTAATTAAAAGAGTAAGAGGCGGTTACAGAGGTTGATGTTGGGGACAAAACTTGCATACGTTGGCATGGATGAGCATTTGTTGCAGACTTCAGCAGTTTGCATAAATAGAGCTTTTGTGGGAGAAATTTTCCAAATTAATTGGAAAAAGTTGCAGAACAGGATTTGACAAAACACTGAGGGAAGGAGGCTTTGAAGAGGCTGCTGTCCAGTTGCAGATCAGAAGGGACACACATGCAGCACCTGCCAGGGCAGAAGACGGAAATGGCAGCAGAGGTGCTGCTGCTGTGATCTAAGCGCTCTGCGACATGACTTCTTGCTGACCTCATTGTCTGGTTGTGTTTGATGTCTTACCTCCCAGGTTGCCAGAAAGGCGCAAAACTTTCAGCAGTGTGAAAATTACTTTGCGTCATATTCAGTGTATGGCTATATTTTTAAACAAGTATCTGTCTTCTGGAGCTGGTGTATTCATTGTGGTGACTTCTCCCCCCCTCACCTCCACTTCATACAGTCTTTCGGAAGAATTGCACTGAGTAATGTGATGAAGACATTACAAATTGGAAGGTTTGTTCATAGTCACATAAAAATTTACACTTGAGTTCTTTGATCTTGACTCATATAACAGCTATTACAGATGATATCTCTATTTTAATTTATAATAGTGTTTAAAGGAGAGGGAGGAAATCATTGCTTGACACTATCTCAAAGTTTTGCTAATGTGTGCATCTATATCTTTTATAGCATCATAGTTCTGTGCTTCTTATCCCTTAGAAAAATATCCTCATAATTTTAATCCCCATTCTTTAAATATGATAATATACACTTTAAATATATATGTCACATTGTGCTCTGAGTGACACCAGTGAATATCTTCAGCAAGTACTCTTCAGTCACTGAAGTAGCTGGCTTTTTGCTGCTGAAACTGACAAAAGATCCTTGACATTCTGGTAGTAACATAAATCTAACACTTTCATTGACATTATATTCTTATGCTAGCCTGTCTTTCTCAAACAAGCGTTTGGAAAAGGACTAAAAGAAGCACAAGAGATAAAATGAAAATGTTAGGAAAGGAAGGTATAACTGTGAACGTACCAATGAATGTTCACAATATAGGCTAGAGCAAGTAACTCATGAGTGACACTGGGTAAAAAATACAAAAGTGAACAGAAGGAGTCATAAGAAAAAAAGAGTTGATTTGATGTGTTGCCATTTAATTTATGTGACCTTTACAACCTGTTAAGTATTGCTTTATTTGCAGTTTGGAGTCACTGTTCTTTTGGACCATAATGAAGAGATGTAGGACATCATGTAACCTTTCTTCTATGTTTGCCTAAACTTCCAAACTAAGTCCTAAACTTCTTGTAAATGCTTGCTTTACTGTAAAAATGAGAATAGGAAGCTTTAAATGTTCAACATTGCAGCTTCCCGCACTGACAGAAGTGTTGGGTTCATGCATGTTTCTTGGCAGGTGCAGCAAATAATATTTGTAGCAGTATGACAGAGATTCAGCCTGACATAAGCTTCCCAGAAGTGAGAAGCTGGATGCTGTTCTGTAAAAATATCAGGCTCATTGGATAAAACAGTATTTCTTTAGCTACTTTAGTTAAGTCATGGTATGCTTTTGATGGAAATGGATTTGCTTCTCCAGGAGTGACTTTATTGCAGATGGTCAATATTTCCTATATTGTCACTTCCCAGAATATTTTTTTGCAGAAGGTACCTGAATATACTGTGTATGTGTACTCTTCTATCTGTATCTTTGTGGATTTATTTCCTAGCCAGCTTTTAGATGGTAGTGAATTATAAGATACAAGACTGAGATTTTCCTGATGACTTTGCAACCCAGGAATGGTAAGGAAAGTCTATTACAAACAGTTCTCTGATCTTCTACAGTGCTTCCCCCTTTGCAAGTGATTTACAAGAGCCAGTTGGTAAAAAAGAACAGGTTATCTGGTTCTCGTTATCATGAAAGATTTCTGAGAAACAAACCAAACCAACCAAACAAAAAAAATAAACATCCCCCCCCCCAAAAAAAGCAAGCCCTGGATGGATGTTGTGGGTTAACCCTGATAGGCAGCTAAGCACCACACAGGTCTTCAGCAATCCCCTTTCAGTGAGCTAGGGGAGTGAAAGGGAAGGATAAAAGTGAGAAAACTCAAAAAGGGAAAGTTGTGCTTACTAGCAAAGCAAAATAAAGAGTTCACTTATTACTTCCCATTCACTCACTACTTCCCATCAGCAGGTATGTGTTCAGCCATCCCCAGGAAAGCAGGGCTGCATCACATGTTTACTCAAGAAGACAAACGGCATAACTCTGAATGTCCTCCCTTCCTCCTTCTTTCCTCAGCTTTTATTGCTGAGCACATCAATCTGATGTATGATATCCCCTTGGTCAGTTAGGGTCAGCTGTCCCAGCTGTGCCTCCTCCCAAATTCTTGTGTATCCCCCAGCATACTTGCTGGGGAGGGGTGGGTGGTGTGAAAAACAGAAAGGCCTTAACTCTGTGTAAGCACTGCTCAACAAGGGCTAAAGCATCCCTGTGTTATGAACACCATTTTGGTTATAAATACAAAACACAGCTTTTGTATAAATACAAAACCATATGAGCTACTGTGAAAAAAATTAACTCCATCCTAGGCAAAATCAGTACAACGGTGAAATGAATAGAAACATTCTAGTTTATTATTGTTATACATCTAGTTGGATTAAGTTGGATTTATTTTTGCAATAGATGAGTACTTTAAAGTATTAATTGTTTTATAGAAATATTTTGTCTGTCATTTACTAAAGCTATTATTTTATAGTGGAAAATATTCTGCATCTTATCTATATGCCATATATATCTATATGTATTTCACATACGCATAGTTGAAAGGGCTTGGCTTTAAATATGGGAGAGCTATCAAATTCCAGCTGTCCTAAGAATAATACCTTTTTTCAAGGCAGTTTTCTCAGGGACCTAGGTAGGATTTGCATCATTATTTTTTCACTTATGAGGATAGGATGAGATGGAGGTCTGTTTATCACAGAGTAGACACTTTGAGTACACTGTTGACTCTTGGAATTAGAGAATTATTTTTCTGCAGTCTCCTCGTGATTACCTATTTGTGATCTTTACGAAAAAGAGTTCTCTTCACTTACTGTTTTAGACCTTTGGTAAATTTACAGAAGAATATTCTATAGAGAAAAAAGTGTGTATATTGCCTAAGACAGAATCACTCATTCAGAAATGATATTAAAATATTGCATACGATAGAGCACAAAGTAGGAATTAGCCTCTGTAAAAACAATTTAAAACTTTTTGTAGAAAAAATTGCTTTTTAGGCTGTAAACTTTGACAATCAATACATCATTAACTACTAATAATTTAAGTTTGAAAAAAGAGACTGCTGTTAAAACAACCCATAATAATTAAATTATTAGCTGTACATATAACAATTTTTTTGTTTCTTTCTAGGAAGATAATAATTGACAGATACAAAAAAATCCAGTAATCTAAGTGTCTTGCATTTCTCTTGGACGATAATTTTTCAGCCAAATTAAATACAAAAAAGAGTATTTTTCACAAAGAAGTATGCTTTGGCTCCTAATTGAATTGCAGATATAATTAAATTATAAACAATTGGTTTCAAATTATAGTGGTAATTTGTTAATCTCGGATTCAAAATGCAGATTGGAAAATCTCATAAATTCTGCTTGCATCATAAAATCATTTCTTTAGCTAGGTAAGCCCACAGAATTAACAGTAGATCAGGTGTATTGCTGTAAATCATTGAGGTGCAATTCTACACCAAAATCTGTCAGAAAAAAATACTGATTTTGTAGCTAACTGTATTTGTAGAAATCCATAATTTTAATTATCTGTTAGTTTAACAAAAGAAGGAATTGGATAAACCTCTAATATATTAATCCATTTTCACTTTAACCCTGACAGTTACCCTGCTATTGTAATATAGTATGCTTAAATCATCTTGCACCCTGTTTTAGCTGTTTGCTTGCTAGCTAATGGTTACAACATATGCAGTGTGTGTGAATTGTTTTCTGGCTCTTGTGGGTGTGGGTAGAGAATCATTTGAGTGAAATAAGAAGACTCATTGCCACTTTGGGTGTGGTGTGGACAAGTAAAGACTCTACATAGTTGATTTGCTCTTCCAGATTTGCATTTTCAGTTTGGAGTAAAGAGAGCTGTTAGCCAAAAATAATCTCACTGGGAGCAACACAAAGGCTGCGGAGGGCTGGTCATTATTGGTTGAACAGTTAATATTGGTTGTACACACAGGTTTCCAACAGCCACATAAACCAAATCTGTGACTGTAGTGCTGCAGATAAAAAAGAAAAAGAAAAAAACCCAGCAGGTTTACTTGAAACAGAATGTTGAACAGCATTAAGACTAAAATATAAATTTAAAAGCAAAACAAAGCCTTGAATATTTTTAGTTTTCTCTTAGTTTCCCTTCAGAACAGAAACTTTTCTACCTTTGCATAGCAGGAATATTACAAGCTTTGCTGAATAATTATCTCTATGTCTGCAAAGTTTATGCACACGGACTTGTATACAGAGGTAGAAACAAAACGAGTAACTGCACTCAAATTGAGTAACTTAAAACTTTATAAGCTGTCCATCACCACTCAGATAACATCTGTGATAAAACTGTTACTGTCTGAAGAGCTCTACTTGTTTACTCCTGATTCCAAAACCTTTCATGAAATTGAAGTAATCTCACAGAATTAATCTGAGAAAGAAACAAGTGTAACACTAAAATCTGTTAAATAACATGTATTTCTCCACCTTTTTTTATCTTTACCTTTTTATGTTACCCTAGTTCCTGATGACTTTAAAAAATATTTGCACAATATTGCTTTGCTTATATGATGATATTTTTCCTTTTTGTCCAAAAGGAAGATTTCTCCTATCTTCTGAGTGAAAAGAATGAAAACTCACTAGCAAATGCTAGCTTTAAATACTACACTGATAGGCACTGTAGCTGCTGTATATTACCTGCTGATTGCCAAGTCACTAAATTTCAGTATTCCATCTTAGAAGACTGCTTTGCCAAAAACTGTTGTAAGAGCAAAACAGCAACATCAGTTACCAAAGTAATCCTCACTTTCTCATCATTGTTTTACAAGTACTAAAAGCTCACAAAAGTAGAAATGTCCTTTCATTTTTTCAATTGTCTCCTGCAAAGAAATTGTGTCTAGAATTTCTTGAATTTTCTGCAAATGGTACTGAAACCTCATTCTTTTTATTACAGAATATTACAAAATAAAGTTGATTTAGCTTGGAGATGGTACTCTACGCCATTCTGACACACACATACACACACACAAAAAACCAAACAAACTCAAGCCTAAAAACCTAAAATTGGTAGGCAATGCAGGTAATATTCTGTTAGGTCCAGTGAAACAGTTTAATGCAGTCTGTTGGATGATTGTTTCAGAGCAATACTAGTGGTCTTTGGGGAGAGGGAAAAGAAGGAGGATATTTTTTCTGTCAGATGGATTATGGCCAGCCTGCTCAGGTGTCCACAAGTTTAGACCACTTAAGTTTTCAAGCCCCTAAATAGTACAACAATGTTAGTCTGAATTTTATGGGCAACTGGACTTTTATGATTGTTACATGAAAAAATAGATCTTGCAAATCTCACAATATGCTTTCAGAATGCGTTAGCACCTTGGAAATTACTGATGGAAGCATGATTTTATTACATTTCTTTGTGTGGTTCCTAGAAATACTAACTGGTGTTGTGAGCAGAAGGCAAGAGCAGTGAGAGACTCCCAGAATGCAGATTAGCGACAGGTATAATACAGTATTCTTCCTGGCTTTGGTTTTTCTTCTTCTGAGACATTCTTGAACGGCATGACTGCTAGGCAGCTGTCATTCTCTCTTACCTTTTTTTGTATGTTTCATCAACTATGAAAAAGACTACAGTGTTGAATAATTTCAATGAGAGGGGCTATGATAGGTCCAAGACTTGGTGATCAGAACAGTTTTCTGGGAAGGAATGGCCTCTGTTAACATCTCTGCTTGATTAGTTGCCATCTGTACTGAATTTGTGACTGATTTTTAAGTTAATGAAGTCACAATTTGGAGAGAAAATGTGTTGGGGGGAAAGACCTCTCCCTCCTTTAACAAAGCCTCCTTTCCTGTATTAAAAATTTTTAATGGGATTACTGTGATGATATAGGACAAACTGAGAGAAAAGAAAATTTAATATCACATCTGTCGCAATAATCATTCCTTTTAAATTGTACCATGGGTACATGGGTACATGGCTACTTTTTTGCTTGCTACCTGATCCCTCTACTTGCAAATGTCATTACTCAGGAATATCTTCATGCTGTACACCATGGATGTTGCTACTTCGTTACTTGCTGCTAAGGAAGGTTTGAGGGTGGGAGAGGAGATTAAGAAGTTGAGCATCTTTTTTAACTCTCACTCTTCACTTTGTCCTGATTGACAATATGTGCATTGTTTATTCATTCTCCAGACACTGGGAACCATGCTTAAACCTTCAAAATACAACTGTTCATACACTAATCACAAACGTCTTCCTGAATTTGCCTCATATCTCACATCTCTTGAAGACAAAGCCTGCTCATTCTTACCCAAACAACTTTACCCAGTACTTCATCTAACACACAGGTTTCTTCATTTTCGGAAGCAAAGCAGATAGGTTTTGGTTACCTTTACATAGGAAACATTTACTATTTCAGTGATGTCAGCTTTCAGCAACTTCTTGCTGGAGAACAATGTCTCTCCTGTGTATTTCTACAGGTTCCTTATGCATTGCATGATTCATCCTCCTATTATTTTTCAGTCCTTGGCATTTATGTTTTAACAGGTTTCCAACTATACCTTCTCATGTGTAGCCTCAAAAACCTTAATGACAGCCAACATCTTTTTTAAAATTAATTTTATTCATATTTAAAAGTAAAATCTTCTTGGTCTGTACATCTTCTCTCACCTAATAGCATAGATTAACTTCCATGAAACATTGTTAGTCTTCCTACACACTAAGGAAATTCTGCTTGTTATTCCATTTTCTAGTTGCTCATCAGTTCATACTCAATTATGTCAATGTTCTATTACTTGATTTATACAGCTACAATAATTTCATTGTATTTATAGCTCTTCAGAGCATACTTTATCCTAGAGGTAGGAGCAACTTACTCTTTTTTTCTTGTTTACCACATCCCCCCACCCACTGAGGAGCTGAACGATTTCACTTGACCAATATAGTAAGTCCATTACTATTCACAGACTTGATGACCTCATCAAAAGGGATTGAAACAAGGTAAATAGCTACAGGAAACAGAATAAGAGTCCCTCAGAAGAAGATGAATAAAAGACCACTCAGAGATTTCAAAAGATGCAATTTGCCTCCTTGACTGCCACATACTTGCTCTGCAATCTCAGATGACCACTTTGTCTTTGCTTGAGATTTGAGTTCATACAGTCTAGAATAGCAAACTAGAATAATAGAATATTTTTTTTTTTTTTTGTATTCTTAGAATAATCGAAAAGAGCATACTACTTCTCTGCATCTTGAGTGAAGCAGTAATGAATGCTACAATGATTGCCAGTGTTGCTGTAATAGTAATGATCCAAGGACTTACAGATGAAATACATTTTTTTCAATAAAGTCAAAATATCTTACTAGCCTGTTTGTTTGTATCTGGAAAAAAAATTAAATTCTTTCAGGCATAGAGCCTCTTTTTTCTATCTGAAATAGAAAAGATGGACTTACAGACTAAACAGAATTTGAGGCCAATTTATCTAATTTTAATTAGAACCTGTCAATTACATGAACTCTGTAAAGAAAAACGTTATATAGGTATTTATAGTTTCCACCCGTGAAATGGAGTGGTATGAAAAGGGTGCTGAAAATAAAAAAGGAGAAGAAGAAAGATACTTAGTTCTCAAAGGAAAGGGAGAGTTAGGTAGTTTATAACCCACAGACATACAGAGGTTGGAAGGGAAGAGGTATTATCTATAAACTCATTTGAGTCCATTGTTTTTGGCTTCCAGCTGAGTTTTGAAGTTCTGATCCAGGTTTATCTTTGAAAGGTATTTGTTGGTCTTCCTTGAAAATCAGTAGTGAAAGATCAGAGATGGAATATCTGTTGTGACAAAAAATGAAAAAATGTCTCCTCTGGCAGCTGGATGTAGCCTTTCACCAATTACCTGCACAAGTTCATTCCAGTTCAAGGTGGTTGCTGATTTCCACCCATGTATTTATCAGAAAAGCATACAGCTCAGTGTGTGAAATGTATTACATCATGGGAAAAAGCACTGTAAAATTCAGTGACCTATTTCTCCAGAGGAGTGTTCTTGTTGGGAAGAGTTCCTCTTAACATTATTGAGATGGGGAGCACAAGTGTTCTTCAGTAATTATTTTTTTTACTGAAATAATTTTTAAGTATTTGTTTTGTCAAGCAGTGTTCTACATAGATGACATCTGGACAAGAAAAGGAGGCACTTCCTTACTGGCCTTTATAAAAAATTCAGTAACTGTCTACAGACTACCTCTGTAATAGTCCTCTATTATTAGTGCTTTCTCAGATGCTGTGGTCAACACCAAAACATGTGACCACTAAAATATAACATATAGAAAACTAGAAAACCAACATATACATCTCTGCATAAACAGCAACCTTAAAAGCCAATTCCAGAAATGTTGCACTATACAAACATATTCATAAAGATCATAAGATTTCTGAAATCTTCAAGTTTATCTGACTTTTCCAGCTAAGATTGGTAGTCCGATACAATCTATTACATTGGCTTAATCTCTCTTACCTTGAAGGCTGAGACAGTAATAGAGATTCTGTAAAGCACAGAACTATAAAGCTATTGTGGGAGGCATTTAGAACAGTCTTGATTCAAGTGTGGAGCCAAAGTCAGATTATGCATAATTCCATTTATCTGATCAATGTGTCTACCTCTATGTTCTTATACAGCAGTGCCAGTATATGCATAAAGGACACTTACTAAGTGTGAAGAGCTCTCTGAGTGTCAGTATATTTGCAGTGCTGGTGGAGTTTTACAGTACACAGAAGCATTCTTAAAAGAAACTTTCCTCACTTCCAAAGTTTTGACCCATGTCCATCACCAGTTTATCATGACCACGTGTCATGCCTTGTAAGAGTAATGTGCTATTTAAAAGCAGGTTTCTCTTTCCAAACTAGTCAAGACACAGCCTTTTCATTACTAAGATAGGCAAAATTATAGTGATTTTTTAATGATGTGAATTGCAGGCATTTATACTTAACCATCATGTAAAACTGATTTTGAAAAGATGTCAGCTTTAGTCTGCTGTATGCTGTTTTAAAGCAAGTAGCATTTGGGGAAAAGTAGGATGTGATCTAATTAGCTCCTATCATCATATCTCCTACATATGATGTAGGAGCATATCAGCATATCTCCTACATATGATGTAGGAGCATATCAGCATATCTCCTACAACTGATTGTTTCACATTGCATAGGCAATCAAATCTTATGTTGCCTAATTTTAATACATGATATATTTAATCTTTTTTTGCATTGCACTGTAGATGGCATAATGTTAGGTAAAAAAGGTTACAGATTACTATACACTGTACATATATGTAATATATTCTTAAGAGGTTTCTGGTCCTGGTTTAACATTTAAAACAACTCATAAGAAAATTTATAAAGGCGGCTCTGTAATTTTGACTGGTGAAGAAAAATGTGATTTTTTTTTTTTTTTTATTTTGTTGTTGTTGCTTTTATTTTGTCTTTTTTCATAATTTCAAATCATCCTGGTCCAACAAACTGCAGTCACCGCATAAAGGGACTTTTACTCTGCTGTAAATGAGTACGATAAAAAGAGCCATAGCAGCACTTTTTAATATGCTAAAGGCGAAACTTCAAGCACTTTTTAAGAATATTTATAGTTAAAAATTTCAAATGTATTGCAAATATAGCTTCTTGTAACTTGAGGGGGTTTTTTTATATGTCAAATATAATATTTATGGTGAATATTAAAGACCATTTTATCAATACTTAACACTTTTATCCTAATAAATGTAAGAGATGTAATCATATGCTTTAGCAAACTTTAATATATATCTCTCTTACATTTCAACTGTGATTTTTGATGAGAAATGGTTGTTTCCATTTCTTCCTGTCTGCTAAGAAAGGATGTAATCCTTCTGCTATCATCTAATTAGCAGGAATGTGACTATCCATGCTGCAGGCACAGGCACTAACACAAGTTTGAGGAGCCACTGTGTAGACATCAATGAACACTTTATTAAATTACACAGTTTTCTAAGCAAGCACAGTCTCTCAATGCCCCAGTTCTTTATGCTTTAGTGAACTGCCTCTGCTCTCTGAAGCTGTGAGGTTTCAGCCTCAGCTGAACATAAAAACTCCTGATGAGATTATGGTGAATTTTTAGACATTTGGCACACTTCTGTTCTTATTCTGTTTCTCTAATAAGACTTAGATTTTGCTGGCAGGTGAAATCATTTGATCGTAAAGACTAGGAGATTTAAAATTCCACCTGTCCTGAAGGAAAAGAATGTCTTTTTCATAACTCTTCGTCATTATTCGTTACAATTCACCCTGTTTGGGAAACCCCTTTAGTACAGGGAGGAAGAATATTAAGTACCCAGGTCTAGGTATTCAATGATCTCTCAGTTTGGGCTCTTGGCAATATCAAGACAGAATTTGCTGATCTTTTCCAGGAATATCATGGTCTGTAAAACATGGAAGGTAATGAATGAGAAAAAGAAAATGTTGTGTTAACAAGATCTCTTTAGTGAATGCTCTTGTGTCTAAATTAAAATGTTACGGTGATGCAAATTACTTTCTCTGATAAATCACCTTTCCCCTTCTATTTCATACTTCTTCACAAAAGAAAACAACATTCAGAAACTTGTTTTTTTGCTGCTTCCCATCAGAACTTGTTACTGTCCTCCTCTCTACCATCACTTTCTTCTCCCCTTCCCCTAGCACGCTAAATATCGGAACAGTTGTTTGCTTGATTGTTTAATTGTGAGAGGCATTATTGGGGGCAGTTTGTGTTGTTGATTTATTTTTTTTTTTTTAAATAAGCAAAGACAGAAAGGGAAAAGTATAATCAAATACTAAAAGCTATTGTGGGAATTCTGTTGTTTTTTTGATAAATGAAGTAGAGGACTACTTCATGAAAAAACCCTAATAATGGAATATGGATGTTTTAGAAGGCTGCATGGACATGGCTAAGCATAAAGGGGATAATCATTTAGGATGGGTACATGGGGTGAATTCAAGGTAGAATAGGAAAAAGGTAAATTCACTATCTGGGAGAATATAGCGGACAACATATGAGAGAAATGAAACTCCAAAGGCTTATAGAGGGAGACTCAGAGAAGTAGGACAGACCTTATAAAATGGGAGGGAACTGTGTGGCTAGGACTGTATTATCTGTTGTGGAAAAGCATGCTATGCTGGCTGGCAAGCAAGAGAATTTAAGTTGCTTTCAACCCACAGTAGTAATCTACAGATGCTTTTGAGATTAAATCAGATAAATGGAAAAGGATGGGGTTGAGTTGAGCTGTAAAGAATAATAGATATTCATATATAGGAGAATAGAATGGCCACTGGTAACAGTGTGTCCTGGGTTCAGCAGTAGCAGTCATTTTTCTCCTTCTTAGTAGCTTGTGCAGTGCTGTGTTTCTGACTTTCATCTTGGGAACAACGCTGATAACACCGACGTTTTTAGTTACTGTTCAAATGTTTAGTCTGACCAAGGACTTTCTGAGCCTTGTGCTCTGCCAGGGAGGAGGGGAAGCTGGGAGGAAGCAGAGACAGGATACCTGGCCCAAACTAGCCAAAGAGGTATTCCATACCACAGCACGTCATGCCCAGGATGTAAATTGGGAGTTACCCAGAAAAGCAAGCTCTCTGCTCGATCAACGGGTGATGAGCAATTGTATTCTCTTCCCTTGTTATTTCCTTTATCATTATTATTATTTTTGGTGGTAGCAGTAGTGGTTTTGTGTTATACCTTAGTTACTGGACTGTTCTTATCTCAGTCCATGGGAGTTACATTCTTTCTATTCTCCTCCCCATCCCTTGGAGAGCTGGGGCTGGGGGGGAGGAAAGGTGGGGGGAAACGAGCAGGCTACTTGTTTTTTCTAATTTACGACTGAGCTTAAACCATGAGACAGTGAGACCAGACATAGGAAAACATAATAAGGAAAGCACCCGGACTTCAGTTTGTTCAGTCAGGTCATCTCCTTTTGGCTGCTGACTACCACAGCGAATATATAGGAGGTTTTTCTGGATGCATGACCTAAATCATCATTGTTGTGATTAAAGTCAGTTGCTTTAACTATCTATGGTGTGTATTGAGAATAATTTCTTATTTTCAGCAGTGTTTTTGAAAACTAGTCTTACCACCTTCTTAATCTTTTTTTCTTCCTGGAGAATAAGTAAATAGATGTAGTTGTTCTTTTCTCAAAAAATTGCACATTTTTCCTAAACATTTAGATGTTAGTCTAGTTTCTGATTATCTACATGTTGGTATGGTGATGTTCAAACTCGGACAGAGGATTTGAAATGAATGGAGAGGGAGGATTACTTCATACTTCTGAAGAATAATATTCCTGCTCACATATCTCATTTCCCCCTTTTTTTTTCTTTTGAGAATGTTCAGAGCTATTATACTCCTATTCCTCAATTTTCTCCAGAACTGTGCCTAGGTAGTTTATTCCTATGTTGTGCAGCCTATTATGATCTTTTGACTTCTCTTTTTTTAAAATATCCTGCACATTTATTTTTTTGGGAATACTTTGAATTTAAATTCTAGTGGTTTTGTAGTTGCTTTTTCTCTGTTGTTTTGCTCACCCTTTCATGTCCTGCTGTGTCTTAAGACGGAAGGTATCAGTATTCCTTAAGAAGGACAGGGAAGGGTTGTGGTGAAGTACCTGAAAACCTTTATGGGGAGGAGGACAGTGTTCACCACTGCAGGGGAGCTGGGAGGAGTGAGGTCTTAACCTTTTCTTCATCCTCAGTTTAGTGTCTTCTGGGGGTTATATTATACATTTCTTTGGAGATCACATTTATGAACTACCAGTGGAAGGTAGACAATCTTTTTCGAGTTCGGAATCAGTATAGTACATGTTAATTTGTTTTTGTAAAAAAAAATTAGGATGTATGCTATATAAATATGCTTAAAAATAAGACATAAAGTATGCTTCTATGTAATCTCACTGTTGCCTAAAATATCACTTAACTTTTGCAGGAAAAGTTATAATTCTTAGTATTTCCCTTTCATTTGTTCCTTTGTTTCCTCTGCTTTTTTTTCTGTCTTTTTCCCTGTGAACTATGAAAAAAAATATGAAAAACTCTCATTTGAATGAAGTAGCTTTGATGATTGTTAAATATGACCTAATATTACTAATTAAAATGCATAATTCTTGAAATTAGTTGCTTTTTTCTTTTTTTTTCAGTTTAGCATCAAATTGCACATATGTAATTCAGATTCCTAAGCCGATCCAAGGTTGCGGGACTTCATAAAAAGGACCAAGTTCTAAAGTTCACAGGTATAGCTGACTACTTTGCAAATTTATGTTATAATTTAATGACCCAAAGCATGGTCACTGTAGCGTGTAAACGTTCCGCTGGAGGCCATGAAATAAATGGCTTATAATTTACCAATTATCTCCTTATTTCAGAACTAGGTAATTAAATGATGAACAGCTTTAGACAACTTCATTGGGATATAATATATAAAGCAAGTAACATAAACCTATAATAAAAAGAAATTATGAGATTAAAATATCTATTATGTATTTATAATTTGGAAGATCTCATTAGTTTGCTTCAAGTAGACACAAAAATCTTTATAAAAAGTATTATTGTCTTTTTCTTTTAAAGATAATTTACACCTGTAAGTTACACTTACAGAGGGAAATATTTTTTAGTGTTTTCACTAGCAGTCTCTTGCAGAAGTGTCTGTTTAAAGAACTTGTTCATCATACTGTGCTCTAAAGCATTATAACTTTATTCCTGGTCTTGATAAATAGATGGCAAATAGGTCAAAAGAACTAAATTAGCTGAGCTGGAGATTTTTCTCAGGCTTATTGAAAACTCAGCTTTTTCCGCACTTAGCTGCCTTCCTACTTCTATTTTTATTGTTAAATAGTTCTTATTATTTCAAAACCTAACCAGATGATTGCATAATTTCATTTATTACAACATAAGCCAGGAGTAGGAATTCTGATGAAATACAGAGGCACCTTACCAAGTTACCTTCTACAAGGAGGCAACCAAAATGGTAGCAATTGTGTCTTACGGCTAATGGCTGTAGACACTATGAAAGAGGCTCTGCAGCCTGTGGTAGCAGCTTTATGCTGGGATTGGAAAGGGACCAAAGATTCGGAGAAATAGAGCAGAAAATAAGAAGAGTTTTTCACCGTGGCTGTATGTAAGCATAACTCTATTGGTGTCACTTCTGCAGAGCAAGAACAAAATATGCTTGTGTTTTCCATTATAATAAAATTTAAGATTAGATTTTTCTCTTCATAAAATTCCAAAGTAGTTTAACTTAATTTGTCATGAAGCATCTTCACTTCCAAAAATATCTTTCTTTTGTGCAAATATAGCAAAAAGGACTGAAAGACAAGATTAGAGATGTAAATGGATAATAGCTCCCAAATGAAACAGAAATGAAGAAAAGAGAAATGGCATTGCATAAATATCTTTTTTAAGCAAGCTTTTTCAAATGTTATGCAATCAAAATTCAGTTCAAGTTTTTCCAAGGTTAAATGCAGAACAAAATTCATAAATGGTAGCTATCCTAAGTAAAATTTTTTGCTGTTCAAATCTGTTCGTCACAAGACAGGCGTTTAATAAAAATTCTGAAGTAAAAAGTTATATATATATACAAGCATTTGACTTTTTCTTGCTTTATTTATTTACTTTAGATTTAGTTTTGCTGAATTCCAAAAGAAGTTACACATTAATGTAGAAAGACAGACAAAAAGAGGAAATAGCTTACAAAAGAAAGAACTCCTCATGGAGCCACCAGTAAATGGAAGTCTGGGGAAAAGTACATCAGTTAGAGGCACTCATGGCCCATCTTAGATGTCAGTTAAATCACGAGTTTCAAATGGTATGAATATGGCTTAGAATTACTATGGGGGTTGCATGGCTGAGTAAGCAAAATGTATTTTCCAAATTTTGCAAAAATTACATTTGAAATCACATGAATACAATTGCAGATGCAATAAAACGTTTTCTTCTACGTTCTGAGAGATATAGAAGTGATTAAGCTGTGGAAAGGGAGAATGGCCTAATTGTTTCAAAATTGTTAGCTGAAAGATAATGGTGTAATGATTAACAGCTTCAGTGATGATTGATCCATTTCCTCCATACTAGAGGTTGAGCCAAGAAAATTCAGTAAAAATAATTCCAAAACAAAACTCTGTATAAACTAGAGCAAAGTTGGGCACAGTATTCCTCTGTAGGAAGTTCAATATTATTTAGAAGGACAGAAATATGGAACATAGCACATATTTGATAGTTTTTAGAAAGCTTTAAGTAAAAAAAAAACTGATCTTTTTTTCTTTTCTATTGTGGGAAAAAATTGAGACGTGCTCTTTTGCAGGAAGTGGCAGAGATTAATTTGAAGAGAACAACTGGTGAAATATTTTAATTTAAAACTATTTAACCTATTTAAAATTATTTCAGTTCTTTAAAAAAAAAAAACCTTACTTGAAGCCAGTAAGAGTATTAGAATTCTGCTGACTTCTCAGACCCTCTTCTAAGATAAGATTTTTCACCAAAATTTAGACATTTTTTCCAATTAGTTTTCCAGGGAATTAAAATAAACATAAATTTATCTTCCTCCATTGACTGTTCCACCTCTAGCAGGGTAGTACAGAACCAAATATGCAATGTATTACAGAACTGGGAGTTCTGTCTAATTTCTGTAGTTAAATATTGAAAGGTTTCCTTCATCTAATTCTCTTCAAACATTTCCATTATTCCAGTGCTTCTATTTATTTAATTGTTATTACTTGAGTCTGTTTTTTCCTTGCTTGCTGTCTTATTTTTAAAGTAAATGTTTTATTGCTTTGGCGTAGATTACTATCAAAATCATTGCATTTAAAGCGGGAAGCTGAATTTCACCAGGAGTCTCAACAGAGGGAAAAGACCTTAGTGGTATGTACATCTAGTAAGCAGCTATGCTTGCCAACTCCATGTGCATTAGCTGCTTTTGTAACTTTAACAAATCTCATCTGAGTTTTCATTCCACTGACCTAATTTAACATGAAGGAAATTCAATAACAACTCCTAATATTGAAGCATTATTTCCCAAGAGGAATTTAACAACACTTCTACATCAAATAATAATATGTGAATAATGGAATATATATACTGATAGCAATAAGAAAGTGGGGAAAAAAAAAAAGCCACAAGGAAAATATATCTCCTTTTCAAGAATCCCTAAGTTTTACATAGCTCTACTTTGAAAAATCAAAACTATTTAAGGTGATAGTGAGCTATACATGATGTTATTGAAACCAGGGGACACATGGGATTGCTGCGTATAGTGCTACTTATTTATCAAAATCAGAAAAGAAGATAAAAAAACAACCCAAGCTTTTTACTACTTGAGTTTTGTGCCACATGTGGAAAAATATACAAGGAACTGCAACCACCATCCATGCATTTTGTTTTCTGTGGACATGGCAAAAAGAAAAAAAATCCAAACAACTCTGATAAAAAATTGCAGAAACTATATCATAATAAGATGACAAATCATAGGTTTTAATGATTTACATCTCTGACATAAAAAACCAAAGTATTACCAAATCATCTGGGACAGAAGTGAAGAAAACTTGGCTAAATTTGTCTTGCTGAAATAACATCTCATGGCTCTATCAGAAGGAAAACAAAAGAAGACAAAGCAGAAAACAAAAAAAGTGGAGACAAAAAAAACATGAGTTAGGAGAGGCTTGCCTTTCCTCTGCAATAGCATTTCCCAGAATGAGATTAATTTCAGTGCTATCCAAAATTAATTATTCATGATACTTGCAAAAAAAGGCCCTCAATTTTTAAACACTTCCTACATTTTAAGGCTAAGTTTGCATTGCTCCATATTGCAAGATCATCTCAAGAACTCTGAAAGTTTGCTTCTGGTCATGCTGTGTTTCTTCTGATGCATATGATGTTGTTCTCTTTCACCATTTAAAATACCCCAAAGAACTGGTGTTTTACCATTTCCTAATTTCTAAAACCACTTTGTGTCAGCTTTTCAGTTCTTTTGGTAGTAAAATTAATAAAACACTGGAATTCATGTAAATCAAGTCAGGTGGAAAACATCTGAAGCAAAGGAAGTGGTATTTAATGCACAAGTTTCAGCAATATTAAATCCACAGTCAAAATAAAGAACACTCCACTCCTAGAAGTTTCTAAATTAAAAGTTTTTAACAGGAAGTAGTTGATCATCTCTTGGCACCCTTACTTTTTTTAGGAAATGTTCTGGGAGCAACTACCTAACATATTCACAGTGTTCTCCCTATCTGGATAACCTTTATATTCCTAACCAGGTTGCTTTCTATGTCATAATGTTTTGTATCTGCAGAATACAGCAGCAGGGATGCTGGACACTGAGGAGTGAATGCATTTCAACTAACATTGTCTCCTCTCTGTTGACTTTCAGGAGCTGGTTACTTTATACAGTTCAAAAATGAGTTGCTGGAAACTGCTTGGCTTCATCAGCAACTAGAGACATCAAAAGCAAGTCCAGATAACGAAACTGTAGGCTCCATTGCTGACCAGCTTCAAGAACTTCAGCAGTGGAGAACTATGACAATACAGCAAGTCCTACTACTTCTGCTGCTCTGGATGTGGCTGCCACATTCCTGCCATACAGAAATGATGTTCAGAAGGACTCCTGATCTCAGACCTAAAAGCTTTGGAGGACGTGTATCAGGGAATGATGGAAAAACAATTCATCGCCAGAAGAGAGGCTGGATGTGGAACCAGTTTTTTCTTTTAGAGGAATACACAGGGTCTGATTATCAGTATGTAGGCAAGGTAGGTTTCTCATTAAGATTTCTGTATAACTGTCAAGTTTGCTTAATCTTTCTAGAGAACCATAATTTCTATGTTTTATTCTAATGTGTAAGAAGCAAATTGCCAGACAATATATGTATATTTTGCCTGTCATACTACAACCACTAAATTAATATTGTTAGTTAAATGTACACAGAAATATTTGAATGAAATCAATGCAGACTACAAAAAATGCCCCACTCTCTTAGTCAACTTAGTGGCCTTTTGCTGGACTCAGAGCTGGACACAGAACTCCAGATTTGTGCTCAAGGCAGAGCAGAGAGGAAGGATCATCCCTCTTGATCTCCTCGTGATGCTTTTCCTAATGGAGTCCAGGGTGCTGTTGACTTTATTCGCTGCAAGGGCAAATTGCTGATTCATGCTTGCTGTCTAGAAGAACCCCAAGATTCTTCTGCAAAACTGCTTTACATCCTTTTGGGCCCCAGCATGTACTGGTGCATGGGATATGTTATATTATGTTTTTATTATTATAAAATCATAGAACAGGGTTGGAAAGGACCTTAAATATCATTTAGTTCCAACCCCTTTGCAATGGGCAGGGACATCTTCCACTAGACCATGTTGCTCAATGCCCCAGTCAGCCTGGCCTTCAACACTGCCAGAGATGAAGCATACAGAAATTCTCAAGACAACCCGTTCCAATGCCTCACCCCCCTCACAGTAATTGCTTCTAGAAATGGTAATTTCTCTTAGGATTTCTTCCTAATATCTAATCTAAATTTGCCTTCTTTCAGTTTAAAACTATTCCTCTTGTTCTATCTCTATATGCCCTTGTAAAAAGTCCCTTTCCAGATTTCTTGTAGGTCCCCTTCAGGTACTGAAAAGCTGCTTTATATAACGTCTTCCTTGAGCCTTCTAGTCTTTAGACTGAACAAGCCCAGCTCTCTCAATCTGTCTTCTTAGGGAGGTTCTCCAGCCCTCTGATCATCTTTGTGGCTGTTGTGGTTTAAGCTTAGTCGTAAATTAGAAAAGCATGTAGCCTGCTCGTTCCCCCCCCACAACCTGTCCTCC
>WYDI02025060.1:0-188467 GCA_009867235.2 Psittacus erithacus | reverse complement strand
TTTTGTTTTTTTTTTTTTTTTCTTTTTTTTTTTGTTTTTTGTTTTTTGTTTGTTTTGTTTTGGGGGGGGGGGGGGGGGGGGGGGGGGGGGGGCTTTTTTGGGAGGGGCTTTTTTGGGAGGATTTGGTTTTTGGGTTTTTTTGGTTTTTTTCTTTTTTTTTGGCAGGGGTGTGTTGTTTTTTTTTTAAACCAGGTATTGTTATTGTTTACAGATATTCAAAACCCAACATTGAAATGTTATTCCTTACCTAATGTATTCCAAATCTTACTCTTCTGCTTTTCCATAAATTGGTAAGAGCGGGAATATATGAAGGGCCATCCAAGCTCGCACTGTGATCACCATAGCGACCACAATCAGGAGCATTAATCACCCCACCTGCCTTCTTTGGCAGGTTATTTTGTTTATCTTAACCACAAACTACAAGATCAGTTATGCTTTCCAAGACAGTGCGATACTCTATTGCCACTTACTTTGCATATTTTCATTGAACTCAGTGTGTAATGGAAAATACACAGAACAACATGTTCCAACAAAGGCTTAGTAAATGGAACAGATCTTCCAAAGACACAGCGGGAGACAACCACCCTGTTAATACTAATGGCTGCAGAATTACTCTAAACAAAATATAGGTTGGAGCCTTTTGAGTGAGGCTTTTGTAAAACACATTTCTACCTTTATGTTTAACTAGATGTAATCTTGGCCTAGACTTCCAGTATTTAGCACATGTAAAGTGATCAAGCAGTCAGAAAAATGTATTTTTCTTGGTGTTTCTTCACATGCCAGAAGAAAATAGTCAACAACTACAGAAGCTGAATAAGAGTTTTTGCAGAATCTTGTAACTAATTTAAGAAACTGAATTAAGTTCTGAGATTAGAAATAAAAACTTTTAAAGCACCAATATTACATTTTCTCAATTTGTCTTTTAACACACTGCCAATACAGATAACAGCTGAACAGCTTGATACCGGCCCCTGTAAAAAACATAAAATAAACTAAATCCCTAAGCATGAGGCCACTGGGCAATACCTCAGCATTATTACGGTATTACACAATTGAAAGGCAGAACTGAGAATTTATTTAATATTTGCTTATGATTTTTTAGTGAATGTTAACGATTTATCATCTTTTTTACAAAAAGCATGAATGATCTCTGCATTACCCTCATCCTCACTGTCTGTATTTCATCTAGATGGAGTACCTAGACACAAACATCTTTAACTCAGCAATAGGCTGTCCCAGGATTACACATATGGCAGAGTACAAAAGGCAAGAATTTAAATCTAAAGACTGCAAGTATTCTGGATCTAGGATGGCAAGCTTCAACTAGGCAACAATTCTACTGAATTACAAAGTTCAGCATTGCTTCTTACAACAGAAAACGAGCGAGATCTGGGAGAAAACCTCAAATACTCTTCTCTAAATATATATAAATACTCATCTCTAAATATTCTCTTAATATTTAGATATACAGTTCATTACTGAAGTTCATTTTGATGTAAGACAATCTATCCTGTGTTTATCTTAGAGTTTTTATTTAACCAAATTAACATGAAGACTGCAAAATCAGTTTCAACATGACATTAGCAGCTACGATACAGCAAGAGAAAAATTTCTTACCCAAATGTCCTGTTTTTCACCAATTGGAAAATTTGAATACAAGTCTACCATTTCTGGTGTCCTGTACATTGGCGTTGTATTCCTTGTGATCTGTGTAAGACAGAATTTCTTGAAACAGAAGTTTGAATAGTAAGTTCTAATCACAATCAACCAAGGAAACAGCTCCCCATATAGAACAGATAGCATTCTCACTTTGAAAATTAATTTCAGAGATACTCAAAGACAGAAGTCATCAACTGAATCCTGCAATAGTCACAACAGCTTTGATATAAGGCCATATAAAGACAGTACTCAAAGAAGTAATAGTGATATTCAAGAGTCCTTCCAAATTGCAAAGCACAGTAAGTAAAATTACTGTTCAACATGAGACAGAAAGAGATATGGACACATACAGAAAAAAAAAGCCAATAAACCAAGTAGTGAATTCATGCTCCAACGTGTATTTTTTACTCAATCACACTTAATGACAGAGTAGACACATCCAAAGAGTTAAGCTGTGTTCAAAGGGATCCTTCAAGAGACCTTTTCTACCATCTTTTTGCATGGCTACACAAGACAGTAGTACATCATCATCATTTCTTCTCCAGAAATCAATGGGTTGCTCTCCAATGATGCTGGATTCCAAAACTGGGGAGGCTTATAGGGGTACTTACGATATCTGAAATCATGCACATGGATTTTAAGTGTCAGTGTATTTCTCCATACTTAGTTCTGAGTCCAGCTGACATACTACATTAGACTTACCAGCATTACTCTAAACTCTAAACTAAGAACAAATGCACTTCACAAAAACACAGTGCATGCTTGACACTGTCACTGTAGTCTTAGAGGCACTGCCATAGTGTCTATTCATATTCCACTGAGCAGACTTTTCACTTCTTTATGTAAGCCATTCAACTGAAAAAACAGATGAGGAGGGAATCACTTTGGCATAACCAATTTTTGGCTTTCTGTTAAATGTGCAATTAGAAAAAGCTCTAGTAATCACTTCTATTTTCACACCAGATTGCAGAACTGACACTGCTCAGGTCAAAGCAATGTTTGTATATACAGCTACAGAGCTCTAATTATAGCTGCAGACGGTGTTTGAACTCTGGCAACACAAACACAAAACCAAAGCTTTACAAACAACATTACAATTGAAACCAACTTCAGTTGTCTTAGAATTCCCATGAATCAATATCAGATTAATAATAACAGTTAAATGAATCCACTGTTGATATTAAGATTAACCACATTAGAATAGTCTTACCTCTTCTTCAACCAGTGCTCTCTTTTGTGCAGTCCAGTTGTAGTCAGGATAGTAAGCTATAGTTGTAGCACTACCAAAGTCACAAAGTTTAATTGTCCCTTGGTTACTAATAAGCAAGTTCTCCACCTTCAAAAAAAGAGGTGGAATAATAAATCAAAGATGTCTTTTTTTCCTGTCTATTAACAGGCATGCTTTTAAACATCAACTCACCTGTGCATACACTAGCCCTGCACATTATTTACAGGAGCACAAAGATTTCAGACAGTACTGTAGATGTATATGGCAGCAATCTAGCCAATTTTTCAAAGGATGTACCAAAAAAACTATGAGCAGGAAATGTTCAAATGATCAAAAATAAATCCCAGGGAGAAAACAAAAACAACAACATTTCATTAGTGCCTAATAAGAAGCCAGTTCTTCAAAGGAACACTTGCAGAAGCAGTGTCTTTGAACCTGAACATTTTAATGCATAAAACTGAACACTCTTAGCTTAACTGCAATGGAATCAAAGCTACAACTCCTGTAGACATAAGACATGAAGGTTCTAGTAGAAAAGCAGGCTACTAGAAGACCCCCAGAAAGAATCAGCTGTGACACTGGTATCACTGTAGAGATAGAAACCAGCTATTTCGAGGACCGTGCGCTGCCTGAGTAGTTCATCATCCCTCCCTTTTCTACTTCATATAATCCAACCTCCTGGCATTGCTAAGTGAAACAGTGAAGAAACTTAAGGAGACAGTAAAAGCAGGTATTGGGCAGAAGTATTGGGGGATCATAATCACAAAGAAGTTGAGAAGAAAACTTATATCTCTGTATGAAGTCAGGTAAAGGTGTAAAAGCCAAAAGGTATATTAGTAACATTACAACACTACACTTCAGGTAACCAGGTTTGTCTTCCTTTTCCCTTTGAAACCACATCTCTGGACATCCTTCTGTAAAACCTCAGTTTTCAGAACATACTACTAGCCTGCCCCTTCCAAATTCTTCCACCATAAAATTAATTTTTACTACCCTACTGGAAGACACAAGCTCTGTTAATGATGGTTAAAGTATCAACCTCAACAAGCAATCTGAATTCCCTTCTCTGGTGGATAACCTTTGCTTGTTTCCATGTACAATTAGAAAGGTGTGTGGGCATTCAACAAAATTTAGATACTAAAAATGGCCATACTTAAGACCAGAGATCAAGCTTCTGCACATATACATTCTGGTTTTCATGCTTTGGTAAAGGTTGCTAGCAATGTAAAACATTCCAGCTGGTTATTGAGATCTGAACAGGCTCTGTGACTTGTGTTATGCAGACTAGCTGTGCGCTGCATAGCAAATCCTAAAAAGCTAAAATTCAGACAATTAAAATACCAGAGAAGCACTGATATTTTACAAACCATGCTCTAACTAGCTTAGAATTTTTACAACACAGTAACTAGCTGGGTTCTTACAGTGTTGTAGAAACAAACTGTAAGTGCAAACTTCATCCAAAGAAGCTGAGGAACAAAGAATGCATTACACTGACAAGGAAGAGAAGAAAAGCACAGGAAAACAGAAACAGCCACTACTACAAAGGTGAACTTGTTTTTAGGCTCCACTGTAGAAGTTCATAAATCCTTACACTGTTACGACTTCAAACTACAACACCCCTCCCCAAAAGCTACATTACATTTCATGCTCAAAACTTTGACCAAAGGTTTTTATGCTGCTGACCTTAGTTTAGCCTTTTGAAAGGGTAGCACAGTTAAATGACCCCTATTTGGCTTCTGACTATATTAAGGTCTCTGCCTACTGCAGCACAACTATCACTCAGTCTTGCCTTGGAGCCTAGGTAACGTGAAACCAACATGAAACCAAACTCCTGCCTTTTTCCATGTTTTATCTTTGTCAGGAACTTGCATTACTTGACAAGAAAAAATGCACTTTGAATTATAGTATTCGTTCAACATCTATGGAGCTGGCAATGTAGAAATTGTGTATTTATCTGCAGAGTTTGCTACCCATTTTTCAGAGAAGAGATTTGCTTGTCTACAAGGTTTTCTAGGAGCTGGTGTACAGAAACCTCAGTGTTGAAAAGATTTTCTTCCAGAAAATAACAACAAGAAAAGTTCTATGACAGCTTGGTTAAAATTTCTTTTACATGAGGCAGAAGTCTGTTCAATGATACCAAGAAAAAAACAGGGGGCATGAAGGAAAGCAGTGCTTCATCTTCAAAACTATTTTGATATTAAGGGGTTATGCTACTGCCTAACATCAAAGATTTCATCAGTGTTGTTCAGACAGTACAACTAGTACTAACCACAACTACAAGATGATGTTGCTGAAAGAGATGCAAGTATTTCAGTCATGACCTTCACTGACATCCAGCAGTCTTGGCAAGCCAATACATATAAGCACCACTTTCAAGAGTGCCCACTGTACTTAACACTTAACACTGATTCAGCCTGATGAGCTCCTTTGGCGTTTAAAAATTTAGCCTTTATTTAAACACTGCAACACACCTTTAAGTCTCTATGGATAATAGGAGGCTTCTGTTTATGCATATGCTGCACTGCTCTGCAGGTCTGATAAAATATCTTCAAAACTGTGTCACAGGAGATGGGTCCTTTGGATTCTACTTTCTTTAAGAATTCCACCAGCTGCCCTACAGGAAACGAGATAAATTCACATAAGCATGAGCAGAACAGCACAAATTCTGAAAACCTGTTACAAATAGACAAACACTTTTCTCATCAAGGAAGACTTACAGCCTTGAGCTGTGAATATTAGATGGATATTCTGAAAATTGAAAACCACACTGACTGCAGTGACCAAAGGAAATAATGCTCTAAGGAACTATTCCTCCTCTTCCTTCCTCCAGCTAGTCTTAAAGAACTTAATACTAACCCCATATTTAAGATGAGGTTGAACTATAGTCTCAAAGAACATGCTCCTTATCCCATAAGAGACTAGGATGAACTCTAGCTTCACTGAACTATGCTATCTTTAAGAGGCTTTCAAAGCTTCTAAATTGTGATGCAACCTGTGCAAATAGCTGTCAAAAGCAACATGTACTGCTGGGAAAGAAATAAAGTTTACCTTTACACAGCTCTGTAAGCAGAAGAAATTCTCCTTGCCCTGTGTCTGATTCTTCTTTTCCTATTGAAGCAGCAGAGCAGAACTGGACAATGTTGGGATGACCTGAAAGTTTTTTCTGGAGATAACATGTTCAAGGAAAACTGCCAAGTTTACTGATACGATTGCATACAGCAATTCACAGACATTTCATCTGAAATGTTAGCTTAAAACCACAAAAAGCATTATAGATGTAATACAGATACTAAGTAGAACAAGGAAACACTCCTCAGCTAAAAAAAACAGATTTCAATGGAAGCCACTGAAGACAATATTATAAAAGTCAAAATAAAACATTAAAATTATCCTTGTGATGAAAGCTGAGGAAACTGGACTTCATCACAGACCTAGTTACTTTTGCCTTCTAATAGTGACAGCAAGGCATTAACATATGTACCAGAAAGACCTTTTAATTATTAGCCGCTTCTCTAGCTGTCTGATTGAGAAAGGGCTATTGTAGCAACACCTGTCCTTTCAAAGGAAGTAGTAAGCATATTTTTTCAATTTTAAGAAATGAAAATAAAGTTAAAAATAAATAACAGCTGTGAAAGACCAAGGAACTTATCATCCCATCACGAGTAATAATTCTTCATACTAAAACCTTTGTCATGCTTCATGGTATCCTTTTTGAACTATGTAAAGAAGAATAAAATTTAAGTTATCTCAGTTCCTGTCAGTGGAAGCTACACTGCATTACGCCTGTTTGTGCTGTCCTGTTTGTGCTGTCCTTGACATGCATCACTCTGGTCATGTACTGATACTCATGCCAGAGGCAAACACACACTATTTACAAGATGCATTCACCAAGGCTAAAAAGGAAAAAACAAAGACATCGTAAGTACAACAAAGCTATAAAAAAAGGCAAGTTGGATTCACCGAATTAGAATGAATCCAAAGTACTAGTTTAGATCTTATGCATGGCTTCACAACCTTTTACTCAGAACCAGAGGAATTAGTTATAACTTGGAAAAGTAGCAACAGTTAACCCTCGTTCATGTTGTACATATGCTTTAATGAGCCCAAGCTGTGAAAAGACATGTACAGTACACTCAGCTCTTTACTCCTGACAACACAGAGTAGCTAGAAAACTCACAGTGCTATCATTGTCTGTTCTTTGCCAGCATACTTCCAGTGAATGGCCTTTAGTGTAAGACTTTGCCAAACATTTCAGTTATTACACAAAAGTATTTAAGTAGTTCAAATTAAGAGAAGTGTTTTTTCATGGTAACTCAAAATGAAGCTGAATACTCAGACTGGAAATGAAACAGCAGCATACTACAGCTACTCACTGACTCTTGAAACAAACTGAGGGTCTTAGAGCAGATGCTGGGGAGCAAATATGGAGTTTACTAAACTCATGGACTGAAAACTTACAGAGATTGTATTATACCCTACCATCTAGCTTCACTGAAGACGAAGAGGACAGCAACAACGCTGAGAATCATCTGCTGCTTGTTTCTCATGCATGTATTCTACTATATTAACATTCAGTATTACTTTATAAAGCATCTGAGGCAGAAATTAAAAAACTTCGGAGAGTAAAAGCAAAGCTCTGTGTAATCAAAAAGGCAATAAATCCAGTGCAAGTGAGGGAGGTATATTTAAGATCTAACTATCATCTGACTAACTAAAAGGTCTCTCAAACACAGTCACAGGAATGCAAGAAAGCCCAAATAAAAATTTCATTTTTTCCTAGGCCAAGTAAATGACAAAGTCTACACAAGCTATGAAAGTCATCTGCACATATTAAGTTCCTGCAACTTTTGAAGAACTGAACTTGCTGGATGTTGATGCCAGATTCATGATAAACCAGGAACCCAAACCTTCCTCAGAATATTGATCCTTTTAAACAGTGTATGACATGGAAAGAACTGAACACGTAGAGCAGTCCTCTTTCTCAGAAATGTTTGCTATCAGGCAATTAAATCAAAACATTAAAATATGTTCCGGAAAAAGATACCATAAAACAAACTTCCTGAATGATGGCTTTGTTCTTTTCTTCTTCATTAGACAACAATCGCTGCCAAAAAAAATTAAAAAAACTGAGTAGTTATTAAAACTTAAGAGAAAAACAGTGCACAGATTACTTTTTTCTCCACAACACAAAGGATAAGCTACAGTCAAAAACCCAAGGAAATGTGATGGGACAGTAAACAAGGTAGGCTTATTGTACATTTGGACATACATAAACAAAACACCCAATTTTCCAGGTACCTGTACTGCTCAGGTTTAGTGACAGCTGAGCAGTTGTAACCTTCAACACTCATGAACTGCTCTGACAGTTTCGTACTGTTTAAAACACTGAAGTCTCCTGGCTACAGCACTGTGCACTGACAAGTAAAAACTCATTTTCTGCCGCAAATCTCTAAGAACAACCTTCAACCCACACCAGCCAAAACTTGTCCAAATTATGTAATCCAGCTTTTTCAATAGTACCTGAGTAATCAGTAGAAAAATTAAGCATTACTATTACCAATACAGCTTGGATTTAGAGCCAAAATTTGACTAGCATCAATCTGAGCATTTGCTGCAAAAGTACCAGTTTCATAAAACAGAGGAAGTACAGTAATGGTTCACCTTTTAGCTGTAATTTTTAAATGGGGCTACTACTAGATAATATTTTGAACAAACATACTGTCTGGGTTTGGTCATGTTTTGCTACTGCAGGATGTGGTACAAAAAGGAAAAAAACAGTAATTACTGTTGGTAATCTTGCCTCTCCTTCTTGTACTACTACCCTTTTCACTTCTCCTCCAAGGTAAGAAGTCTTAGTACTGATACAGACACAGAACATCCCTAGTCCAAAAATGAAGCCATTTTATGGTGAACACAATGACTTCACCTTGTCCTTTCCATAATACTCCAGTTTTTCAGCTGTTACATGGTTATAAGCCTTCAGAAAATATGAATCCAGGGGTGTCTCAGAAATGCCAGGCTGAATATCTGATCAATGAGTCAAAGTTCCAACCATTATTTTTAATACTGATGAAGCTTACTCTGGAAGTACAAAGGTAGGCTAGCCAGTGTGCTAAATCTCCTTCTGATGAGTGAAACTATTAATATACCCCATTTCAGGTAATTAAGAAAGATTCTTTTCACTCAAAATGCTTATGCGGGGTCATGAATTTCTAGACGAAATGAAAGCAAACAGCAGTGGTACTCAACAAAGCAGCTCCCATCTCTGGTATAAAGCACAGGGTCCGAACAGGTACAGTGTGCTACAAACACCACTATCATTCTGCATTTTTCCAAATTACTTGTTCTGTGCTATGCATCAAATTTTAACTACCATGCTAAAGCATCATGCAAAAAGACAGACCTTATAAACCTGAAGTACATTTTACCTTTAAAGCATAATCTTTCCCACTTCCAAGATCTTGCGCTTCATAGACAAAAGCAAAGCCGCCTACAAGAAGAAGGGATATTAAGTCAGTTTCAATTTCAACATTCAAGTAAATCATTCTTTTTAGTCTAACAGAGCTATCACATACATTTAGATATTTTCTGAAAGTAAGAATGTGTTTTTCAAGGACTTGCAAAGAGCACAGGTAACCTACATAAAAGAGCTAAAATATTTTCTTTTTTACTTTTACACATGCTAAAAGCACAATGAATTTGCTACTTTCCTGCATTTTTTTAGTCTACATATGCAGATTTCCTATGACGTATTCCTTTTTTTTTTTTTTTTAAATACAGGTACTTATAATACCAGATTCAGTTCCACAAATATTACTTATTTTAATTAAACAACTATTTGGTTCTGCACTATTAAGCTTCTTATAAAAATAGCAATAACCAAGAGAAATAAAATATTAAACATACGCCGCCTCATACTTTTAGGGTAATTGCCATGCTTCAGGCTTCATATTAAAAGCTGAAAGCCTTTTCAAGCATTGAAGCAAATGCTTCAAATATGGGAAGTTTCTGTTACTAAATTGCTATCTTTCATTCCATACAACATTACTTTCCTTCCAACTCCTTTTGTCAGAATACTTATTTCATCTAACAGTATGAGTTCACTCAAGAACACTGGGCAAACTTCTAGAAGGTAAAGATGACTAAGAAAAAGTTAAGTCTGCTAAGTTTCCTCAATTGCTAATTATGTTAATCTAACTATCAGAAGAATGTATTTTTCAGTTTGACTCCATTTTAAAGATCCTGGTATCACTATAAATTCTTCCACGAATGTCATCCTTGTCACTACACCAGCAGTGTGTTGCATATTTGCTCTGTCTATTGGAGAGTATCTTTAGTAGATTAACAACCAAAGTGACAAACTTCAACAATTTGCCTTTCTACTCCTTCAATAAAATTCTATTTCCATTGGATGCAGTTATAAGACAAGGGGTAATAGCTTAAAACTTAAACAAGGAGAGCTCAGGTTAGATATAAGGAAAAAGTTTTTTTACTGTGAGAGTGGTGAGGCACTGGAACAGGTGAATGCTCCATCCATGGCAGTGTTCAATGCCAGGCTGGACAGAGACTTGGGCAACATGGCCTAGTGTGAGTCGCCCCTGCCCATGGCAGGGGGTTGGAACTACGCAATCTTAGGGTCCTTTCCAACCTCAACCATTGTATGATTCTACAAACTACACTGCAATGTTCTCTCTAGCAATAACCTGGAGAACAGTACAGAAGATGTCAATGAATTACAAAATTTTACTTGTCAAAAAGGCTAAGAGAATAGAATAACTAAAGAATGAACCACAACAGACAAGCAACAAGTTGACAAGGCACTTCTTTTGAAAGATGCAGGATGAAAATCAGTAGTCACTTCAGTACAGAATACCTTCTTTGTGGATGAAGAATATTAACATAAGGCTGAAGCAAATACAGTATTTGCTTTGTGCAATTCCATCAAACATAAGGCTTTCCAAGAAGCACTCTCCAAAGTTTTAAATGGTAATTGACCATCACAGTATTCTTCAAGACTCCTGCTACACACCTTGTCACTTTGCCTGTAGCATCCACAATATGAAACAAATAAATGACAGCCTCCTGGATGTTGCCTTTGCTTTTGGTGTCTAAAAGGGAATAATACACAAAACAAGCAAAACCAAGATCCCAGCTGCAAGGAGGCCAGACAGAAAGGAGAAACTAGTGCACCACGGAAGAGTTAGAGTATCAATGAAAATACTGAAGATGAGACAGCAAGGGCTGCAGTTCAGCCCGCCATACATTACCACACATGCATTGTGCTTCTCTATTTACTTTGATTCATTCATTCATCAGATTTGGTACTTCCCACAACAGGAAGTTCTCTTAGCTTTTTCAAAGCCCCAGTGCAAGTGTTCTGATCAGCCATTACAATCAGCATTTCGCACACTGATGTGACAGAGGCTAGAGACAGAAAAAAGTCCATGCTTATTGTCTGAAGACAATTTACTCCCCTCTGAATGAGAACACATGCAAGAAAAACATGGTTCTGGACAGTGCTGACTGTTTATGGATTTCACAGAGTTGGTGAAACAATCAAGATAATCTGTGAGTCATCCTTCTACTGAGGCTGGGTCTGGGAATCCATGGGGTTTGACCTCACTTCCCAGTCAGTTCCCTACTAAAGTCCAGCTGCATGCCCCAGCTTTCAGAGTGCACTGTCCCAGTGAGTTGCAAGCTCCTACAGCAGTATACACAAGCTACTGTACCACAGAGCTACTGCTTCCATGTCTTTGTCCTACACAGATACTACAGACCTTCTACATCGCAGAAGTACTGCTGGCCCTCCAGAAGGAAGTCTTTACACTCACCTTAGTATATATTTTTAATAACCCTGCAAAAGCTGCATCTTGAAAATATGCGCTTTGATTTACAAAATTAGGTGCTTCTAATACACAAAATTACTGCACAGTTAGTTTTCTGGAATGCACTCAAGAGCAAAATAGTACCAGAGAAACCTCAAATTAGGGAACAGTTATTCTGCAAGTGCAGCTGTGTACACTGCCAAGGGTTCTACCATGGCTGGAATGGGGCAAGTCTAATTTGGACTTCAGGCATACACCCTGATATTACTACAAACATACACTGGCCTACATACATGTATGTACTCCAAAAGATAATTATGCTTCATTCGAACGTATCCAATGCCTTTCTGGAAATCACACAGATGAAAGCACCTATGCATCACTCATCAGATTAATTCTATCCACCATTTTCAAGCATGTATCTGAGTAATCACTGAGCTGCTCCAAACTTTTAAGGCTCCTAGAAGCATTCGTACCCTTCCAACTATTCCAACTGGTCTGATAAATAACAAACTCTTCCTCCAGTATAAGAAATGCTTACGACATAGACCAAGTTGCACATTATCCCCAAGTTTAATCTTCTTGACATCCAGTATGAAGGAGTAAAAAGAAGAATATGTTTACCCAACTGAAAAGAAATTACTACACTTCAAAACATAAAAGTTTCAAATTTTCATGGAAGTGATCATCATGCAGTCCTCCCAAAACTCAAGACACATTCACAGTTCCCAGAAATCTTTCCCTCTGTTCACAAATGATTCTGAAATTCAGGCCTAAAACTCAACCACATTTATGGAAACTACACAAGTTAATTTCTTGATGGAAAAGCCTGTGTTTTAACACTCAGATCACAACATTGTAACTATCCCAAGAAGGATTACAAAGTTTAAATGATTTTTGTTGTATATAAAAGAACCTCATTTCTAACAAGAAAAATAAATTTCACTGCTCTTAATTGCTAGCTAGGAATCTAAAGAGGTTTCATGTTCAGCTGTGTATCTACTTCCAAAGATATACTGGTTTTTGGTCTCAATAGTAACTGAAAATCAGAAACATTCATTTTTACCTAACAATGCAAGTGAGCATTTTCAACAATGCAAGCCATTTAAAAATGGTTAAGTTCTTGTTGTCAAGGGAAGTTAGTACAAGCTCTGCTTAGGTTAAAGCACTCTTATTTGACTCTTAAGTGAAGCATACTTGACACTCTCTGGAAATCCAGTGAAATCTGCATATAAGTTGTCCAAATTAAGATTTTGCTGAGGTCAAATTTAAAACTGACGAGACTCAATTATCTTTTCCTACCAAGAGATTTGCATTTTCCCTCAAGATACCTAGACACCACGTATCAATTAAGTTCACTGTACTATAAATCAAATTGGATTTGAAATTGTCCATTTTTCCCCATCTTCACTAATTTTTTCAGCCAAGGCATTTCAGTGAAAAGACAGTTTTCCTACTTGTCAGCTAGTGAAGCACCAAAACACCACAAAACACCAACCACAATATAAAACTGCTTGCTACTGTAATGCATTGTTTCATTACACACTTAACAGGTCATGACAAAAGATGGTGGAGGTAACTTCCTGTTTATAACTACTGATATGACTTGTTTGCTCCCCCCCCCAAACACCGATGAAATTTGTTTCCAAATCAACTTTGAGTACTTATGTTTCAATTATAACTTGATTAAAAGATGGTAATTCTAGCCTGAACTACAAGTTAGAGTGCATCTTAATGAAAGCAAACAGATGTTTTTCTACCAGTGTACCAGCAACATCTTTAATGCTCTGTCACTGTTGCAAGCACTGACTCAAACGTTTTTTCCTGAAGTCCAGTCATCCATTTTTGTCAACTGCAAAGTCCTAACAACAAGATGAAGCTGCTTCAAAAAAAGGAAGGATGACTCAAAGGTCTAAACATTTTCCAGTAAACCTTGAAAAGTAGGGAAGTAGAACACCTTGAAACTTGCAGAGACCACCTGCAAGCAGAAACTGCTATATCCAAACACTAGCTTTAAAAAAACATCACTGTTCTGCTTCACAGAACCACATAATAATAGGGTTGGAAAGGACTTCAATCACAACTTCACATCACCCAGTTCCAACCCTCCTTCCATGCTTCGTGTTGAAAAACCTCTTTGTACCTACAGCTAAGGCAACATCAACTGGAAAGCTACTAGGTCACGGTGCTCCTGCTCTTCTTTGATCTCCATATTTTTTTCACATTTTCAAGAAGCCTGCCTTATATAAGGTCTGCAGAGTAACTGTCATCATCCTTTACATCACAGGCTGTTGCAACTTCTTAACTTGATGCGCACTCTCTTTCTTTCATAGTTACTTCAACCATCTGTCAGCAAATCAAACTATCAGTGTTCGCAGAAATTTGACTGTTAAGTGTTCATTGTGCCTCTGCTGCCCAGAGTTTCATGAACTATATCCATCCAAAAATCAGCATTTAATCACAAATTAAAATTGTGCCTATAAGCTTGGTAAACTAATATTGCGTGTTCACGCTCCATATACTGAAAAAGCCCTTAAGTCTAAAGCAGCAGGTTTTGATACTTTAATGACAGACATAAGGTTCATTGTCAGAATGCAGCTTATAACAAGTCACCTACATGGCTTCAATTCATGACAGCTTTTTAAAATAAAAAGTTAGTCTGTAGCCACCATTCTGACTAAGGAATAATGTAGATTCCTTTCACTAAAGCTTCATGGTATAAGTTTTAGACTCCTGTCAGTCTGAAAAATGTTTCTTCTCTTCTCTGCTATTTTCATCCATACTTGCTGCTCAAAGGAAGCATAAGAAATCCATACACATGAAGAATGGTTGCTAACTGCATGCTGCATAGCTTCCTTGTTCCCTGCTTTTCACATAATCATGCACCTCCTTTACTTTTAGCTCTTCAGCCTTAGATGTAAAACAAGCAACAAAATACTGCAAAGTTAGTAAGTTTGCATAGATAGTTAAGCAAAGAGGAACCGTAAGTAGTATTTCTTAACACAGATACTTTTTTCTTCTAAAAAAAGGAAAGAAAAGGTGCAATTTCAGCGGATTTCCTTCCATACATCTCAACCCTAACTGTTCTTGGCTATTTTCAAATATAGAAAATTCATCCTAACCATTTAGAACATCCTTCTACTGGCAGCACAACCGGGCAAAGTGGCATATCACAAGCAAGATTCATTTTGTCTCATTTGCAAGATACTGTTGTATTGAGAGGAAAATTCTCTAATAAAAAAAAAAATAAAAGACTAGTATTAACATTAACAATTATCAGAAAGCCTTGGAGATGATGCAGGAACTGAAAGTCACAGTCCTAACCCCTACAGGAGGAAGAAAAAGCCATGTCTATTCTCAAAGTGGGTTTTTTTCTAAGTCTAGAAACAGGGACAACTAAACTAGTAGTGAGAAGGGAAAACCCATTATCTGGAAGAAAAAAACAAGTCTAAATGGACTCAGTGTATTATAAACTTCTAATTTATCTAGAGTCTTAAGTGAAGTTATGCTTATTCCACAGCTTTGTCTAATACCTTTGCACTGCCTGAAAAGCCACTCTCTGGAATTTCTCTCAGCTATCCCACACCTAAATCGGCACTAAAAAATCAACGTGCTTCATGAGATACACCTAATATTTGAAGAGACAGCAAGCACCCCACAATCATCTGCTCACTGGAGTATTAACATGAATAGAGGTATCTCCATCTTCGACTGTTCTCTTGAATATATCAACTCCCTGATTCTTCTGCAGGAGAACCTCACACACTGAACTATAATTTCATTACTTATTCTCAGCTTTTGCTGCATTTTTGTAAGGCCAAAAAGTACCAGGCTAAAGCAGTAACACAAACCAGTTTCAAACACATTACAAATAGCATACATGAGCAGGCAGAACACTTCTCAGTAGGCTCTAAAGGACAAGTGTTGCTCATTCCATGCCATCACTGCCTTCCACTGATAAGACCCTGAGCTGTTTATATAAGTTCTTTAAATTGAACCAAGGTAACACTGCCCCATTTAACACAAAAACAAAGACACAAAAACAAAGACTTAGCCTGTATTTCACAGAACAGCAATTATACTCAAGAATTAAAAAATCATAGTAAATTCAGTCTGCAGTTGAATTAGTGGCCAAAAAAGATATAAACTGTAACTGTAAACAGTAATTATAGAATAAAGTTGTTTTCCTGATGTGATTACCTTCATCACAAATATTAAGAAACAAAATAACTCAAATGCAAAATGTTTCAAAATAAGCCATTTAAAGGACTAATAGGGGAATTTTTCTATCTGTTTTATGGTACTTAAACAGCTTGCCAGGACACACGCATTCTACACTTTTTAAAGATTATTTTTCTGTTAGTATGATCTCTGTTCAAAAAAATTCAAAGCTAAAATAAGACATCTACTGATAGTTTCATATTTACCATTTAACCTACAAAACTCAGGAACAGTACTCTAGAAGAAAATTCAAGTCTCACTTACTGGCAGTGGAGTATTTGTATAAATGTTACATTACGCACTGAGTGGCAGTAGGAACTACTAGTGGAGCTGTTTTTAACACTAAAACCCCCTCAAAACATTACCTGACCTAACCAAATATGCAACACAAAACTTGCAGAAGATCCCTTCATCCTTTCAACCTGATAGGAGATTGAAAAGTATCAGATTTTGTTCCACGGCTCACCATAAAGATTATGTTCTCTATTTTCATGGAAGGACCTCTAGAACAAATTTTCTGCTTTCATATATTCTATTTTTACTTTATCAACAAGATATGGAATAATTTATGAACTTTCTGCCATCCATCAATGCAACAGCTGCCTGCTTTTACAAAAAAGCCTTAATGGAAATGCTCAAGGAAGAGTCTGATTATATTTAAAGACTGCATAATTTAAGCACATAAGCAGCTTTGTCACTATCTTATTTAGCTTCCAAATCATCCTGCCTTTCATTCATGCTCTAAAAGGTTGAAATTTTATTAAACATTCATTCAGCATACAGCAAACAAGCTTCTCCAGTTAGCTGCTACCAAAGCTAATACAACCATGCAATCATTAAAAAAAAAAAAAAAATCAACTTTCTTTGTATGTAATTTTGAAACTTGACAGTGCACCTCACAGGACATGCTATTCTCATACCAGTTTACCCTATCACTGGAGTAGCATTACTACACAGAACTGAAGAATGAGTTTCTGTAATTCAGTGACCATCGATGGCACTGGCAGTCCCTCAATGAATACTGACAGCCCAGTGACCAGGTTCTATTCCTGCTACAGTAGAGATGAAGATCAAGAAATTCTCCTTATTTACATGTCCATCACCTTTAAGTGTCACCATTAGCAGGTAAGCAAGAATAAATTAGAAGAGCTGCTTTGTTCAATAGAGGCAAAAACAAAAGCCAGCAGCATCTAGCATCTGAAAAACAAATTTGCTAGGTTCTTTACACAAATATGCTTTCAGGAGCAAGAAACAAGAAACTTCTGAAAGCTACTGTTCATGCTGGTGTGGTCACTTGCTCTCCCCATTCTCTCCCAAGGTCAAATATGCAGGTTACGTTAACCGTTGACTAAGCAAGGACCATCTTAGGCCCCCAACCATCTGGTACAGACTGCTACAGGAATCCTGACGTGTCTGAAAAAGGGGAAAGGATACTCCAGGATATTGACTGAAGAAGCAAAAAGTTAACAAAAATGCACATCCTGTTCACATTAATAGAAAGGGATCTGACAGAGAGCATAGTTAAGGCACCCTCACATAACTGTCTAAAACCCAAACATATCAGTAAGCATTTGGAGAACTCCTATCACATGTACCTGGGTTAGGTGTATGCAGACGCTCTGCTGTGAGCAGACACCCATGTTGTGATGGAGACACACAGAGAATACTCAGACTGGCAAGTGACTTATGGCCATGCAAGAGCATCCTCTGTTATGAAAGAATGTGAGATACTTACATTCACTCACATTTACTAAGTAGGTGTGCAATTAATGACTATTTTATTTAAATAAAATTGTGTAGCAGTATGTGCACTTAACCGGAGGACACAGAAGAACCCTAACACCTGAAGCCAGCATAATACTAGATGACCTTTGAAAGTCCCTTCCAACTCAAACCGTTCTATGACTCTGTGATCATAAGAAGGGCAAGTAAGGATTAAATGTAAAGGCTCTCACCCATTTCCTCTAAAATTTCTTAACCCCAGTGAGCTACTGAAATGCCCAAGTACAAAACACCGTATTGCAGTAGTACTCAGTCCATCCTGTGACATGCTCAGTCATGCATTGGGAGGTAGTACCAGTACTAGAGATCACCTTCAGCCTGAACCCCACCCCCCCAACCTGGCTCTCAGCTTCCTCTCACAGCACACCACGTTTTCAGTTGGCTGGGTCCTACCCCTAGTGTGGCACCTCTGCAAAACAAACATGAAAACACAACCAAATGATGTTTGATCGCGAAGCCAGGGTGGCAGCTTACAGCATGGCCAAACACATATCTGCACCAACACAGATGACGAGCACACCACAAAGCTGGAAAGAGCTGTACAATGTGAAAACAACTGAACTTACTCTGCCGCATGATACTGTATAATGCTAATCCACAGACTGTGTTCACACCAACTGAAAACAAAGCAGACAATATGATATTATAGAAAAAAATATCTCTCTGCTTTGGCAGATCACACACAGCTCACCAGAGACTTGAAATCTGAATGTATAAAGTATCACTTCACTTTCTATTAAGGAACTGGGCATGAAAGGACTCATGAGGAAAAAAAAAAGATTCTGGATTTATAAGCATGGAACAGAATGCTTACAAGCCACAGTTATACAAGCAAGTATCAGAAGGTGTCAAACAGGTTCAAAGCTCAAAGATAAATTAATTATCAGCAACAAAAATAATATGCTAAAACAAATTCAAATCTGAAGATAGCAGAAGAAGTTCAGACTTCTGTATTTCACATACATTTTTATATTTATACTCAATATATCCTAAGGCTTGTTTTAGCCAAGCTGTGGTCCATCTAACAAAAGCAGCAAGGCCAAATTTCACTTAGTACACTGAAAGCATCATGAAATAAACTGTAACGCTGAGACAAAGGTGGAACACAAGGCAGCAGTTACAGATAAATTTGCAAGAATGCTAGACTTAAAGCATGTCCCTGTTTGCTTTAAGTTACCTAACCCGGCATAATTACCCTGACATTGTAGGAAGCCTGTGTCAGATCCTAGGTAACAGTAGGCTGCTGCCAAAGTAAAGTATAAAATCCTTGTTTCAGAACCAAGAACTAAACAGCAGATACATCTCAAACATAGCTTTCTGCTCTTCTTTACCTTTGTTGCTCTCTGGAAACGGCTGTGGTTCCTCCTGGCAGGAATGTCAGGGCATCAGCAGCACCAGCCAGTTCGTTTCGCATTCGCCTTGTGATCACATCATATTGAGTGCTTACATTTCAGTCACAAACTCTGGCTGAATGTTTAGTAAAGAAGCTCCAAGTAAAGGCTAAAGGCAGAACTGGCTTGACATTCAGTCCGTTTTAAATGCTACTTACTAAGTAAAAACTGCCAGGGTTTGTCTCAGATCACATGCCAAAAGTGCTTAAGCATTGAAGTAACAACTTATTTGTCTTTCAGAAGATAAAACAGTTGTGAAGACCAATGCTCTGTTGTTTTACACACACAAATTTTTTCTAAGTTTAACTGAAGTAGCCAATCTTGAAGAATCTTTTTTTTTTTTCCATGGTGGTCACTTCATGGTAGTAAGATTTCAACAAAAAAACTACTCAGAAAAAAATTCAATAAATCTATTTATTAAACTGGATGCATACAAGACAATTACAAAAAGCAACTACAGAAAATAGCTTCAACACTGAAAAGAAGCTCTGAATAGAAATTTGAGGTACTCCACCTAAATAACTTCAACCACCTGTTCAAAGATAATAAACTATGTAACTGCATTAATATGGACAAAATCACATTTTAGCCTTGTAAGACAACCTTTCAATGTCTCTCCTGCTTGAAAACAAAGTAATTCTTCTTACCACAAGCACAAGATCCGAATTTCTACTCATTTCTAAGTAGTTTACACACACCAAACACAGAACCTACTTCAAAACAGTCTAGCAAGTGGTGTGCCAAAATACCTACCCAAAAATCCACTGAAACTGAAAACCACCCAGACATTTAACTCCACGAAAGCCCATATGCAGAAGGAGATCAGCCTTCTGACACTGCTGCTTAAAGTTAACATCTTTTCCTGCACTTCACAGTATTCTAAACAACCCTGAGCAGCACACGCAAATCGGTATCTTTGGCACGATATGACACGTTGTCATTTTGTATATATATATATATATACACACACATATATATGCGCAATCCTGTATTTCCGTGACGTCCTATGTGGACCACGAACTCATGTGATTTCTCTTAGGTGGTGAAGGTATTCTAATCCACAAAGCAAGTGAAGAACTCTCCACGCTGCACACTGCACACTGGATCTCGATGGGTATTCCTGAAGAGGACTAACACCAGCGGGCACCGCTCTTAACACCCGGTCCCGGAGGAACACCCACCGCGCACTCGCGACAGCTCGGCGCGCCCCTGGCCCCAGTTACAGCAGCTACGAGGCGGCAGCCAGCCCGTCAGAGGGGCCGGCTGCCGGTGCAGGAGGAAGCGGCCAGACCCAGTCTGGCGGGCACCGCCGCCCGCTCGCCCGCACAGGGCCTCCCCTTGCAGGGCGCGGCCTGTCAGGGAGGAAGCCCTCCCGGCCAAGAAAAGGGTGACGGGGAGAGCGGGAGGCCCGAAGAGGAGCACAGCTCAGCCCGGCAGCGGGAGAGCCGGGTCCAGCCCGGCCCCGGATGCGGCCTGCAGCCTCCGCTGCCCGCTCTTACCCTCCGCAATGACCCTCTTGATGCGCAGCTTCATGTCGCCCATCTCCACCGTCTGCCCCACGAAATCATTCTGGTCGCGGCTGGCAGCCCCGAGAGAGCCGGGGCCCGCCAGGAAGTCCAGGGCGGACTGGAAGAGCGACATGGTCCCGGCAGGCGCTGCCCAGCTGGGGGACAGACGCGCAGGCGGTGCAGCCCGGCGGGGCGGCTCCGCCAAGCTACCGACTGCAGCGGCGGAGGACGACCGCCTCCTCATTCGCTGCTCCCTACGCCGCTGGCTGCTTCCGGGAGCGTTGCGTCATTTATGACCTCACGGGCCACTCCCGGGGCCCGCCCCGCCGCCGGCCCACCCCCAGGGGGCGCTCGCCGCTGCAGCCTGGAGCTGGGGGCGGGCGGCCCAATCCCTCCCGGTGTGCCCCGGCGCGCCTTCCGGGCGGTGCGGCGGGGAGTGGGGCCTCTGCGAGGGAGCGGGAGGGGCGGTGGGGCCTGCTCGGGGAGAAGGGGCGTCGTTTCCTGGCAGCAGGGTTGCCCCGCTGTTACCGCGCAGCAGGTTATCGTGCACGGCGGATCCCTCGTGTCGGTACATCTCAGGCTGGCACAGGCGGCACTTGGGGAGAACATGGACTTCTCACAGATCGGTGTCGGAACCCTTTCACTGTTCACCTGCCCTCAGGACCTCCCGTCTCATCTGCTCTGCCCTGCACTGAAGGGCCAGCCCCCGCCCTTCCTGCAGTCCCGCTGCCTGCATCGGGGTGAGCCGGAGGACGTAGTGGTGGTGCCGCCTTTTCGGTGTGCTGCAGAACAGTGGTAACATGGATACTGATAATTGCAGCAATCCGTGCTGAGTGGTACCCTGTGCGTTTGGGTGTGAGGCTGACTTTGTGTGATAGCACCGGCAGACCACTTCCTGGTAAGGCCTATCCGCTGGAGGAAACCTGGGGCAGCGGATCACTAAAAGCAAGGCTGTTTGCAAGCCTATTGTTTCAGAAAGAATGCTGCTATAGCCAGGACTGTCCTCCAGAAAGTCACATGCGTATAAAATGGTTTGGGTTGGAAAGAACCTTAAAATCATGTAGTTCCAACCCCCCTGCCATGGGCAGGGACACCCCGCTGGATCAGGTTCCTCCAAGCCTCATCCAACCTGGCCTTGAACGCTGCCAGGGACAGGGCAGCCGCAGCATCTCTGGGCAACCTGTGCCAGTGTGTCACCAACCTCACAGTAAAGAACTTCTTCCTTGTATCTAACCTAAATCTCCCATTTCCCTGTTTAAATTTGAACCCATTACTTCATGTCCTATTGCTACAGTCCCTAATGAAAAGTCCCTCTCTAGCATCTTTGTAGGCTCCCTTCAGATACTGTCATGTCTTTGCTATTATAGTCATGTCTTTGCTATTGCAGTCTGCTTACTGCCAGCAGCCATCACTTTTGAGTTGATTCCAGGCATTCCCGAATTCCTTAAGACTTAAGGTAGCCATGCTAATTTTTTCCTGCACAGATCAGTACTTAAATATTTTATAGTTGTATTTCTCAATCAACTTCCATAAACTAAGAACTCACTGTTCTTCATGCTACTGTGTAAATTACAGGCGCAGAAGGCTGAGTGGTGACCTCGTGCAATCTGCAACTTCCTCAAGGAGAGCTGCAGAGAGAGAGGTGCAGATCTCTCTCTGGTGACTGCAACAGGACATAGGGCACAAGAAAATAGAATGGAGCTGTATCAGGAGAAGTTCCCATTGGACATTAGAAAAAGGTTCTTCACCAGCAGGGTGGTTGGTGACTGGAACAGCCTCTGAGGAAGTGATGCAAGGCAACAAGCTTGTCAGAGTGCAGGGAGCATCTGGACCGTGCTCTTAGCAATATGGTTTAGTTTTAGGTGGTCCTGCAAAGAGCAGGGAGTTGGGACTCAATGATCCTTATGGGTCTCTTCCAACTTGAGATACTCTGTGATTTTGTGGCATCTTGTTCTATGATCCCTTACCAGTCAAGAACTGTGGTCTTAAAAGCTGGTAGATTTGTACAGCATTCCCAATTTTTTATATGTGTTATAAAAAAAAAAAAAATAAATTATCAAAGTCTGATTTTTTATAGAGAACCTTATTCAGTCTGTGAGATTTGCTGCTGTTTTTCTATTGCCCAGGTAGGAAAACCCTTTTTCCTATCATAAATCATACTACCACCACCACTTTGACAACAGCAGACTGTATTCAGAGCAGGAGCATCCTGTCTTAATCCCATTTTAGTTTCTGACTTTTCCAATTGTTTTTTTCAGGCAAGGGCTGGAATTACTTTGGACAAACAACCAGTGCTAGTTAGGCTTGCTATACTGCACTGTTCTGCTTATTGTCCCTTGTCCTATCATTCACCTGCATATTCCTCTTCAATAACTCACTCATATAAATACACAGGGAAAGGAACAGGATTTTTTATATGGAACCATGGAAACAATGCTGGTGTATTTGAAGGTCTAGATTATATGTTAGCAATTTTCTTATTCCGAAAAGGAGGCTGACACAGATGGAATATGAAGCAACTGAAAGTCAATTAACTCAATTTCAATGAAGACTGATGTTTCTGCTGCACCTTCAGTAACAGATTGACTGACTTGGACTAAAGTGACCTCTTTTGGGGGGATTGGTTTTTTTGGCTGTTTGGGGGTTTTTTTTATTAATCAGCTTTAACATGGAGAGTTTCTGTCTCACTGCTAAACCTCACATTTATCTTAACATGGAAGAGCCTTTCTTCCAAACGCTGGAAAAAACAGCCAAGGATGACAAGGGAGCAAGACTATTTATTTCTTTCAGCAGCAGTACAGGCTTATGCCTGCTTGAAATGCCCTTGAACTTACTGTCTTGATTCTCTATCAGTGTGTACATTTTAATTCTGTAAAAATTAGCAAATAAAATTCCATCAGTGAAAACATTGTATCTAAAACTTTGTGGGTTTACTGCTTATGCAAGAGAGGTTTAATTTGACTGCCGAGAAAGTATCTTAGCACACATAATTCAAAATTTCAGTCCAGAAATCATATGCAGATAGGCATGAAGTGTGAGGTCTGGTACTAAAAGCTCAAGCTAAAAATTTGTGCAATTCCTCTGGTTGCTTGTAATTGCTCAGAGAAGTCAGTCATAGCTTACAGTGAGAGATTTTCCTAAGAAAGATTACCAGAGCAGTACCTGTTACACATGAAGGAAGCATAATAAAAAAAGTAGGATAAGAAGCAGGAATATTACATTTGAGAAAATCAGGGTGGATTTGGCACTGCAGGTGTGCTAGGAAAGCCTTGACGTAGATGCAGCTTTTCTGGCCAAAAAATATAAAAGAATGCCTGGGTAATATTTTACTGACCTTTTTTGATTGCCAGGACTATACTAGGAAGCCCAAGCAGACCACTAAGTAAGCTGTGGTTTGAATGTGTGCAGTTGAGCATTAGTGGAGCTAAGCTTTTTATTTATTGCCAAGAGAAAAATGTGGTAAAGTGCTCTGGTTTTTAACAGTACTCGGCCAAAAAGAATAATGTATTCTTTTTATTTATGCAGCTTGAGAGGTCTATGGATTTTTCCTTTAATTGTTAAAGATGGTAAGGCTTACCCATTTATATGCTGGCATCACCCCTGTCAAAATGCAAAGGGAAATAAGATTGTTCCATCTGTTGCTAATTTGCATCCCAGTTCTGACAGTCACACTGGGCTGCTGGAGCATGGTTGAACTCCTGATGAAAAAGCTCTGGTCTGCATTTAACTTTCACCCGGTCCTCTTTCTTCTACAGCCTCACCCAGAATGAGCACAAGAGTCGTTCTGTAAAAAACCTTAGGTGGGGAAGGTGGTAAAGAAGGGGTTTCCTTTTGTATCATAAAGTCAAGGCAAGGCACAGCTATAAACCGGGGAATTATTAAACAAAAAGTTCATTCTGTCTCTTAGCATGTAGTAAAGATACACACTTTAATTTCCATTCCAGTAATTGCTTTCAGCTCCTTATGAATTAAATGAATTAAATAGTAATGAAATAGCATTCTACTTTGCATTTCTCTAAATAGCATTTAATCAAAATATAGCTAGGAAAATGGCATATCTAATAATGTCTGCATGGCTGTAGATAGAGCTTATTAAGTCCAGAACAGCTGAGAATCTGTTTCAGAAGTACATCTTGGAAGGAAGACTAGATACATCTGCAAGGTTTGTACTTTTTAGCGCAGCCGATTTTGTGAGGCACTCTGAAAGCATAAGTCACAAAGCTAATCGTGATACAAAGCAAACAGAACAGGTTTGCCCTTTCTTAATTTAATGTCTTCACTTTTCTTGCAGAGACCCTTCCTCTCTTCTGAGGCCAGAAAGACATGAAACACACTTTCAAAGCAAAGCTGGCACTTCTGTTTCATTAATTTTCTTTCCTAATTGGCTAGTTTACTTTTGAGTGAAACTGCTCTTTTGAAAGATACACATTTAATTCTGCCTTGCACAATCCAGCAAGAATCACCAGCTTTTGGAAGTGTCAATCCAAATTCACTATTTGAAAAATTCAGGTTTTAGAACCGCCACTAATGCCTTCACATGTTGCACCCAACTGATTTTGTGCAATATAGATTTTTCATTTGCGTAGCTTTTTTATATTAGCTGAATATATGTACAGCCTGCTACTTTGGATGAAGTCACTAAACACAGTGCATAAACTGTTGTGTTCTAATGTGCAATTACAGGTTTTTTCTTAGACAGATTATAAGCCACTCTAGCTTGGGAGAGTTTTATAACATGTTGTAACAAATAAATGTTTGTTCATTTAATGTTAAAATAACAAGGTTAATAAAACAATAGTTGCAACGTTGGGAAATAAAAATATTTTTATTGATCCCTGTATGTAGGCTACATTATAATTTATAAGTTACTAAGCTTTCACCAGTAACTGGCATCCTAATGCTTGTGTCTGATTTGGGAACCTTTTTTTACTTTTGAGATTCCAGTTCAAATGATTAATTTCTAGAATAAGAATGGAAAAGCATGCCAATCATTTGAAAAAAATACTTCACTGATTTTGTGGAGCAGTAGTTTTGTCTCTGATTTTAGATTAGACACCACATTTAGCAGAGGTAGCTGTGTGCTTTTTTCAAACAAAGCATAGGTTTCCCTGTTCTTGAGGAAAATTTTACACAGGGCAAATTAAATGTAAACAAAGTTAACTTACCAGTTTTTAGAAATCTTGCTAAAATGTGTAGTCAGGATCTCTGGAGACTGGGAGTATACTGAATGTGTTCAAGCCTGTGGTTAGGGATTTCTTCTGCACTGGTGCTGCTGGCTGCTTTGAGACACAAATGAAAAACAACAGGAAAGAAATGTTGGTAGTCTGAGACAGAGACTATCCAGCTCCTTGAAGAAAAGGTCTGTAACACTGATCTCAAGTTTGTTTGCAGGAAGCCAGGGAGCAAGGTCAAAAAAGTGCTGCAGAAATGTGATCTTGCTGTCTGAAATACACAATATATACACAGTAGTCCAATATACCACCTGTAGGCTCCAGCGATCGAACAGTTAGAAAGGCCTAAACTTTGCTTTCTTTTTTTATTTTTCTTATTATTTTTTTTTACAATGAGCAGTTATTAAGAGACATCTCCATTGAACAAATCATTTCCTCATTAAATTTAACAAGAGGCTTTATCAAAAAGGTCTTCTCCTCTGAGAAACAAGTATAACAGCTTCTTACCAAAGCACTGTTCAGCTTTGGGAGAATGAAGTGTCACGGCAGTAAAATTGATACTATCTGTAATTAAAACAGCTGTAAAATTGAGACTATGTGACCATTTACTGAATTACTGTCAAAGAGTCATAGGCATTTTACTCTATGGTAATCTCTGCAATCCCTTGCCATCTAAGCATTGTACCCTTACAACAGAAAAAAAGCCTTTTTTGTAGGTCACAACACTGAATGTAGCGCTACTGTGCTAGATCGAGTTAACTAGATCTGGCTGAGTAAGGCACAGGTACAGTGACCTCACTTCAGCTGAGGTGTATCAAAAAAGCAGTGGATCAATCAGTCTTCATGTAAAAGGAAGCAGCTTTTTAAAACTTTACTCAAGACTGATGTTATATTCAGCTATTTGCATTTGATTAGACTTACCTCTGAAGCCTATATTTTTCCTTTATTGTGAATGGGGAGCCATATTGCTTAATTGTCTATTACATTTCCCTGGTATTAAGTAAGAGCAGTTACGGCATTCCGACATTTAAAATACATGATTCGTATCTTACAATGCTGGGGAGAAAATTGGTGGAGGAATGGCAAAGTAAGGAAAGAAGCACAAATGCTAACAGGATAATAAATACATTTCAGATAGTGAAGAAATTACCCATTCTCACATTTAATGGGGTCATTTATGATGTGCAGCAGCTAAGTCTTTTGTTCAGGTCGTGTTTTGTGCAACATGATCACAGGCTCCAATGGCTACTGCAGTTGTTTGTGCTTGACCCTCATACAAAAGCATTGAAATGTGAGTGCTGACTAAATGGAAAGTTAGGCATCATGAAGTACTTTGGTGCACAGTTGATTAGAATGGATAGCCAGCACCACTTACAGGATTTTAAGAATTGCAAGGTAATGTTTATCAGGAACCACTAAACAATGCTCGTGGTTCTGCCTGTTTTCTTCCTTTCTTACTGCTTTCACCACTTCCAGTGCTATGATGATGTACTTTTAAAATGCAGCATTTCTGAGCACTCAAATCAAGGAAAGTGTCTGGAAACAGCCACACAAATTACTGATGATGAACTGCTATAACAACCCAGGCAAAGAAGAGTTTTGGTTATATTTGTGAACTGATAACACTTGGAAAACATTACCTAGCAACAGAATGTGCCATAATGCCTTGCATTATCTCAGACTATTAAAAATAGAAGTCAGCTCTATTTTTCAGCATATATGTTCAGGAAACATTCTGAAAAGGAGTGCAAAAGGCTGGCCGCACTAGCAAAATGTTGATATAGCTTGTCAGAAATGTCTTTTGTTTTTAAAGGAAAAAAAGAGACTTCCTATTCAGTAAAATATTGACATTCCTCCCCTTGCAGTCAAATACACTCAAGATTCCTCAGGAATACATTAGAATGATGTTAATAGCTGTGGCTTTAAAAGAGATGTGAATCATTAAAAGCATTTTCCTCAGGTAATAAGAAAGCTAATGTGAATGGTTTAGCGTTTCAGAACAGAGGTTTTAAAACCTGTTTTATGCAAAGTGACAAAGTAGTTACCCTGAACATGCAGTCAGGATCTTGCTCATATCTATCTCAGGCTTGAGCTGCTATGACAATGTCACAGAGTTTAAGAAGGGGTGAACTCAGAGTGTGGCTGCCTCCTGAGAAGAGGAAAGATCTAATGTTTCTTTCCAATGGTTGCATATTTCATTAAACTTTTAAGAAGTTCCAGCCTGTCAAGTTTGGAGAAAATCAGCCAAAAGATTCAAAAGTTCTTCAGGACTGAGAAGATAAGCCTGTACCATTAGGGCTTAAGAAGCTGTGCTATAAACAAGCAAGAAGCTTTTCTTCCTTAAAGTTTACATAAAGACACATATGAGTTAGTCACAAAAGGAAGAAAAAGAAGGAAAAATGCTAGGGTCAAAAGTGTAGGTGGGTAACTAATGATAAGGACAGGTGATGATCTGCTTCTCTACAGCAGATCCTTTCTTCTCTCAAAAAAGGATCCTTTCAGTCCTTTCTTCTCTCACATAAAAGGATAATTCCCATGCTTCTTTAAGCATAAGGATTATGTTTGTTAGAAAGATCTGCTTTTTCAGGTCCAGAAATATTCCAGAAAGGAAAATGGCTGGTTTGGCTGCAGGAAGCAATGTAGGTAGGTTTGAGTTTTCATGTCCTGTCTTGACTGTATGGTACCCTCAGTGATGCTTCTGATCACAACTGTATTTTCACTTCATCTCACGGCTATTCTTGTTCTGTTTTTTAGATGTAAGCAATATTTCAATGGCTTAAGAAATCATAAGGGAGCATTTAAGAAACCTGAATGCCTTTTTAATTAAGTTTAGTTGACTTCAAACAGGCTGCACAAGACAGCATGACAACTAGAGACAAGCTCTCAGTGTTCAGCTTTTCTCAAGCGGAAGGCAGATTACACTCGCACCTCATAAAGGAGCTAGTCACTTAAGGGTGTTCTTTTCTCCTCTGGGCTAATGGCTGATATCCCCAGAGCAGCAAAAGCAAATACCATACTGCCACTATTGTGGAAAAGTGACACTCAGCTTCTGTGCATGAGCAAGCGCAAATTACAGCACATAACATCCCACTCATTTCAATGGGATTGCTTGTGAAGTTAAGGCACCAGAAACTTTCTGTCTTGTGGTGGCTGCCTTACAAGTTGTTACCACCTAAAGATGAAAGGCAGAGAGACTATACTTACCCAGTACTTCTTTCAGAAAAAGCCAATATTTCTGGTGCCTTCCAGATAAGGCAGGGACTGGGATCCTCACACACCTGTAAACAGACTAGAAAGCCTAACTACATCCAGGGTTAAATTTTAATTCCACTTTACCAAGTACACTACCACATGGCTAATGACCTGCAATGCAGCACAGTACCAGGGTTACTAGGAAATGTAACATCATATAATTAAGACCAGGTTTACTTATTCATTGCATTGTGTGACCAGTTTTATGAATTGGTCCTTGTATGTCATATTGGGTGCACGGCTGAGGGAAGAGCAGAAATGACAGCAATTAAAGATTTATTACGAAGGTGACTTCCATGAGGTTAGGAGCCAGAAACTTTTAACATTAAACTGTTAAAGACAGCATTAAAATATGATTGATTTTAGTAAATACTAGTAGCACACAAACCTTATGATAGCTGCAAGGTGCAGATCCAAGTTTTTCTGCACAATCTCAAGCAGTTCTTCTTCAGATCTGTCTGACATTCCATAAAGAAACACTGAGATCACAAGAGAATGACTCAGACCAATACCATATGATAGCTGTAGAACACATGCATGCAACCCAAATAGTCCTTGCTACTTTTTGCTTAAGAGAAAAGAAATGCTTATCTTATGTATGAGGGGAAGATTTTATGAACATCTTTTCTGCATAAAGAAAGATAGGAGTTATGTTTCTGCTATTTGCATTTTATGTTAGAAAATTATCTCATTTCCACAGAGAATGCTCAGGCTGGTCAAATATCAGACCTAAGTGACACTCCTTAAATGCAAAAGAGGTTTGGGTTGGTAAAGACTTTAAAGATCATCTAGTTATGACCTTCCTGACCCTCCCATTGGCAGGGACACCTTCCACTAGACCAGGTTGCTCAAAGCCCCATCCAGCCTGGTCTTGAACACTTAATGATGTTCCTTGGGTAAAATTTGGTTATCCTTGAATCAAGGACCAAATTCCTATTGAATTTAAGGTGAAATTATGGCAAGTGTGCTATCTTTTCAATGTGAAGCTTAGGGCCAAAGAAACAATAGAGAGAATTGTTTGGCATGATCTTTCCTTACGTGCAGTGAGATTGGCATGTTGGACTATTGGTAACTATGTGCCTTCCTGATATGTTCTACCTGCTGTGACATGTTGTCTTCATGGCTGTTGCTATATCTGTGGCAGTAAAGGATGTTACTGAGGAGTGTGAAGATGTGTGAAGCATCTAAATGCCAAGCAATCACATTAAGTATTGGAAGCTCAGGCTTCTCTGTCCAGTTGTCCCTTGTGCAACAGGGTGGGCAGAGCTGTCTGTGGCAGTCCTCTCCACCAGCTCAGTGCAGGCCTTTCACCAAGCTGCTGTAGTGACAGGGGTAAGCTTTGCTGCAGGGTCTTCTGAGCGCTCAAAAACCAATGGTCAATATGACAGGTCAACATGACAGGTCAACATCACCTGGAGCATGCACATAAAAAATAAAGGCACTATATTTGCAATACTCCCACAGTTTTACATGCCACATGTATGGTTTTCCTTTTCTCTCCTGTAGATTTCACAGCCCAGAACTTCCTGTCTTTAAGACTGCCTAAGTGTACCACTCTTACAGTAGGCTTAGTAACTCATCCACTCAGCTCTGCAATACAGCTGCCAGTGGCTCTGATCACTTCTCAAATACAGTCTACATGAGGTTTGAATCAAAACAGCTCTGTTTTAGCTGAGAAACTATAGCCCTGTTCCAGTCCATGCTTCTGGAATGCTGATATTTTTTCAGAAAAAAAAAAAAAAATCAGGAAAAATAAAAAAACCTCATCCATCTGATTGTCAGCAATTTGTAAATCTTCTTAATCTCCAGGGGAAAATAAGCTAAAGATAAGTGTTATTTTGAAGAAACCTGCTAAGATAGTGATAGAACACTGTATAAAAACGTGTGCTACATGCAAATATACCTTGTGAAACTTACACCACCCTGGAACATAAAAATGACAGCAGCATTTTGACAAACATGAATTCTGGTTTAATAGCAGTCAAGATAAATTATTTTATTGTTTCACAGCCTTACAGTTTATATATCTATATTATGAACCTGTGTTTTCTAATCTGGCCTAACCCAAGGCCATGTTCTGTTCCATTCCATTCCAGAACCTTTATGTTTGTAGTCAGTTTGTATGCCAGAAGAACTGTTAAGGGCATACATTCCTCAATTTCACCAGTGGCATAGCCAAACACCAAACCCTGCATTGAAAAACAGGGAAATAAGCCACTTGTTTCCACATTCTCTTTCCATTTCTGCATCTCTCTTTACTTTAAAACCACCCAAACCTAGAAAGATACAGAGTTCATACACTTTGACATATAAGGAGCCTGAAATCACTTCTATGTATCTTCATGCACAAGAATAAGAGTCACAGCAGGATCTGGTTCTCAAGAATGACTCTACCTTAAACATCCATAAGAACCTACTGCAAAGGTTTAACAGACATGAAGCTTATAAAGACTGCTCAGTCTTCTCCCCTAATATAACACAGCATTTGATGCTTAAGAAGAAAAACCAGGCTACCAAAACAACTTGAAAGACCAGAAACTGACAACAACTGATAAAAACCTTAATTGTAGCTCTATCCATAAGACTACTAGATATGGGAAAAGCCACTTTCACTGAAACTAGTGAAGGCTGTGCTACTTATTTTCACTTTTGGTGATTAAGAGAGCACACAATTAACTGTCAATTCTTGGACTTTGCACAATAGCTTTTAAGGAAAGGCTGTGGTCCAACACAGTTCTAACTGCTTGTGCAGAAACTAAATTTGACTAAGCGCCTAGAATTAAGTCCCATTACCTGATCCCCTGCTCCAGTGTCATTGCCACTTTGCCATGGGAGACAACATGCTTGACCTCTTTACACTGTTATTCTAACGCTACTAAAACTGTGCAAGTCTTTCAGTCCAGTTCTAGTGAAAAGAGTATTGTAAAGTTAGTTCACACATTCTTGAGAGTTCATAAATTGTTAGAGAAGCTTTCTGGGATTATCTAGTTATCTTGGCTAACGCCTTTCTAACTCTAAGCATGTAAGCTTCCTATACTATGTTTTGTATTGCTAATAGCAGCAATCAGCATATTAATCTAACAGTCTCAGGATCTAGGCAAGGTAGTGGTATTAGTTCAGACCTGAGCTCTTAAAACTGAAAGGATAAGTGTAATCCTACAAGCTGCTCCACCAAAGCTTGTTACATTGCTTATGATGACTAGAGTTCTAACCATATAGGTATTAAAGCTGGGAGAGGAATGTGGAAAATGTACCAGAAACTAGTATTCATTTTTTCTTTTAATAGGGTTGTATAGAATTAGAGAAAAGCTGCATATGTCATGCATGTGAAGGGAAGACCAAAAGGGAATAGTTCAATAAGGGGTTCAACTGCTGGAAGGAAGCTACTTTGGGAAATATGTTGAGAGTACATAAGGAAATCCCTCGGGTATGAACTTCAAGTGTCATAGGCTTATGCACACCAAGGACAAGGAACATCAGTGTTAAAGCTTTCACTGCACAAACCTGTAGATGTAACAACCACCCTCTGACTTTTGTGCAAACACTAGTTTTTCTGCATCAGAGAAGCAGAAGGTACCTAGCACTTTCAAGAATAAGTCTGTTACAGGTATATTACCTTCAGTACTAGGCACCGAAAAACATACAACATCTGTGCGATTTTCTCCTAGGTCTGAATGCACATTTCTTTTTACTTTCTGAAAGATCACAAAAACATGACTTTGGCCACATGCAGAACACATCTAAGAATGAACACATGAAGAGTCTTGCTCACCTTTCTCTCTCACAATTTGTTGGTAATCAGGTATATACAGCCTGGGATGTTATCTCTCCACAAAGCAAAATCCTTACAGGTTTTGCACTGCAGAAAAAAGATGAAACATCAGAATTTTACTGGTACTATTTTACAGTTACACAAGGAGATCCTGAAGATGGTTCTGTGAACAAAGAATTAGTCATAGCAGAAACTCAATGAAAAGCCTTAGCATACATACAGATTCGTATGCAACCACTCTTCAGCTGATATGAACATTAAAACACATATGGGGGTCCATCTTACCCAATTATCCTACCTTCACAGCAACCAGCAGCAAATTCTATAGGAACAGATCAAGTGTATAGCGCTATTTCTCCAAATACTTCATTGGTCTCAACAATTTCAGCTCAGGGTTTTCCTGAAGCTAAAGGGCCCTAATTTATTACCACCCTTTGATAGATGTTTGTTGCAGTAACTCACCTAGTTGCCCTTCACAGCCATGAAAACTTTTATCATCTACAGGATCCAGGAACAAGAAGCCCTGCAACTTCATTACAAATTTTGCGCAGAGTCATTAAATAATTTATTTCATTGTTTCTTTTGAGCATCCACTTGGCCTCCAGACTTTTTCAGTTTATGTTAATATATACAGAAAGAAACCACAGGAAAAGCAGCAAAAAAGATTCAGAGAACCACAGATATATTTTTCTACTGGTAGATAGAATCAAGTTTGAGCATCTTCTTCAACTACATTTCATAGTTCCATAAAATACAGTGGCTTAGTACTTACATAACACTTTGAGATTTCTTTTTTTTTTCCTGAAACTTTGAGTCAGGACCTGCACAGCTCAACAGAAATTCTAATTTTCACTCAGTAAGCCCTGCATGGAGTGTCATAATTGCTTTCTCTTCTCCAGCCCACTACTTTTTTAGCAGACTCTGTGTCTGGTCAATCAATTTGTCTTTTCCAGACTTATCCTTTAATGCAATACCCAAGTTTTCTGACTCCAGTCAACAGTTTTAATGCACGTTTTTCTTAACATAGTACATAAATCAGGAATTTATATATGTAGTCATGTCACATCTCAGTGTTCTTTTTAGCAAGACAAACTGATAATATTTCTCACCTCTTATGACATGTTTTATAGCCCTTGTCATTTTTGCAGTATTTCCCTGTTAACCATCTTCAGCTTTTCAGCAGTTTTGGAGGCATAACTGCCTGCAATACTGAATTACATGCTTTGTCAAGTCTAACACATATGCTAAACCCTCCCCACCACGTCACCTCACTGCTCACAAATAAGCATCAAGGATCACATGAGATTTTTGAGATGAAGCATCATATTAGCTCTCACTATTTATGGAATGCAGCTATTCCTTTCTGCTGTAACTATGACCTCGATGGCTTCTTCTAATTAAAAAATGACTGCATTTCAGGCCACAGAAATGATCAGAATGCTGGAGCACCTCTCCTATGAGGAAAGTCTGAGAGAGTTGCAGTTGTTCAGTCTGAGAGCGTTGCAGCTGTTCAGCCTGGAGAAGTCTCCAGGGAGACCTGATTCTAAGGTCTTTTTTTAAGACCTTTCAGGTCTTAAAAGTGGCCGAAAACAAAGATGGGGTGAAACTTTTTAGCAGGATGTATTGCAGCAGGACAAGGGGTGATGGATTTAAACTAAAAGAGGAGACATTCAGGCTGGTCATGAGGAAGAAATTATTTACAATAAGGGTGGTAAAATACTGGCACGGGTTTCCCAGAGAGGTGGTGGATGCCCCATCCCTGAAGACATTCAAGGCCAGGCTAGATGTGATTCTGGGCGACCTGATCTAGTTGAAGATGTCCCTGCTCATTGCAGGCGGCTTGGACCAGATGACTTTGAAGGTCCCTGCCAACCCAAACTGTTCTATGATTCTATGATCTGATCACACATCTTACCTAGAAGATAAAAATAAGGCATACATAATATTTCTTTTTGTGATAAAAACAAAAAAGTTATTTCTTAATAGAATTCTATTTTCTGTGGGCAAGAGACTTCTGTTTATAGAGCACCTATCAAAAGGCAATTTTGGTAACTTATATTCTGAATGATATATCTTACCCTGTTTTCAAACCTCTCCTCAAGTCTGTTTTAGCTGACGTTTTACTATCATCTGTATGGGGCAGCAGCCTCCAAGGTGAAGGCCTGCAAAGACATCCTGAAATATTAGTTTCAGGAGAACAGAAGATACAGGTAGTAACTTCAGAAGGAGTATTTAAGCTAAGACCTTTCTGTAGGCATTTTACATTCTTCCCCTCTTTATTTTAAACCTCATATTGCATTTTCTGTGTGAATTACCTATTTTGATCTACATCTTATAACTGTCAGAAGTCTGCACTTCAGCAGTGTTTATCCCTTCAGTACTTCCAGTGGGTACCTCTGAGATCTCACTTGTCATCTTTTTTGCATGATGGGAGGCATTACTCTTCCTGCAAACAGGTACGTCAGGTTGAGGTTCACTCCTGCAATTATCCACAATTATCTGGCTCATCTCAGTTTAAAAAAAAATCTGTGAACATTCTCTCAGGGATAAGCATTGCCCACTCACGAGTTTCCACTATTATACTTCCGAGTTTCGGTCTTTTTTCTTAGGACAAAAGCACTGGAGCACTGGAGAAAAAAGTTTTTACCTTTTCTCTATTGATCATCTATGACTTGTTGTCCAAGTAAGATCTTGAATATGCCAATCACATTTGGTTTGTTAAAAGTTCATTAAAAACTCAGGAAACAAATTAAAATTCTTTGTCTCATCAGTGTAATTGAACCAGGTAAAAGCAATTTGCATTATTTTTTGAAAAGTGCAGGTTTTAAAGGCTGCGTATCTGCAGAACCAATTCACATGCAGAATGTGAACTGGTCTTCACCCACCATCATTACAAATAAAAGTATCCAAAATATGTTCAGCCACACCACTGCACAGCTAGACCTACAGCATTGTCTGTGTCAGCCAGGTGCCTATATTATTGCACAGCCTGTATAATTATCCGTATAATTGCCAATCTATAGTAACTTCTCTGGAGGGCCCAAAGAAAGTTAATGCAGAAGCATAACTGAATATCCATGTTAAACTACTTACTTTTAAAGATAATCTTGTCTGGAAGCATGCAAACATCAGAATGAATTTATAAGGTAAAAGTAGAGTTATTCTGTACCCCAAAAAAATCTGTAATTCAGTTGAAAATTTAAGTTCAAAATCCATACTAGTATGAGAACTGTAAAGTAGTACCTTCCAGTACAATCTATAAAGCTAGGAAAAGTGAAATGTGCTACCTTGGAACTTTGAATGGATGAGCCACTGTGCCATCACTACCACACCCAAATACAGATTAAAACAGTCTAACAGCAAAGCACGAGTGCTAAAAATGTATGTGCCTCTTTTGTTCACACAAGCTACAGTGATCTCAGTATCAGCATGAGATTTACTTATGGAGGTGCACAGGTCTCTTCTTCACTGCCATAATTTTCACAATCTGTTTCAACAGTTTCTGTACTTTATATTTTGTTTCTAGTGTTTTCCCCACTCAAGCTGAAGCTAAACATTTAACTGTGCATTTCATAAGCAGTTGCAAAGTTAAGTCCAACAATTTAAAAGCTTGGAAAAAAGCAAAACAGCCACAACAAAAAAGCTAACTTGATAGCTGTAAATTGATTTGGAGAAATCTCCAGGACCTCGCGAACAAAGTTTAAGTTGACAAGCAGGTATTCTTTATTGCAGCGCCGGGAGACACGGAGGATAGTTCCTCCTAGCGTGTCTCAGCCGAACCTCAAACAGACTGTGGTTATATTGTTGCTTAACATGCATATTCATTCAACATCATACATATTCATTAACCATCCGAGAACCACTTTACATAATTCCACACCCATTTTCACATGTGCACAACAACGTGGTAGTGGTTTTTTGGGGGTCGTTTACTTCTTCCAACAATCCTCATCACTTCTCGCAGTCTTTGAAGCACACGTAGTAAATAATGCTTACACCTGCTTAATTGGTTTGGTAACACTGCAGACATGATCATCCTATCCTTCTACTTGTCAGTTAGTTTAGCTGCAGCCCATCCTGGACACCTGCTAGTTTTGATACTTTTTATCTACACGTCCTGTTTTCTATCCTGGTTTTTTTACCCTTATTTTTGTACTAATGTCATAAGGACCTAAAACTATGCCAAATACAACGGTTTGTCGTATACAAGGATTCTCATGTTCTCTAGCTGCACTCTATTTTTTTTTAATGTGAAACATGTACCTCAGTTATTTTCCATTGCTACTGTTACAAAGCCATCAAACTTAACATTACTTAGGACTGATTCTACTTATTTACACAGGTTTGTATTTCATTTTGTGCCTCCTTGTCTCAAAACCTTGTTTTCATCTATTTGTGCTGCATTGGCCCCAGCTCAAATGTTATCTCACTGAAATTTCTTGCCAGTATATTTACTCAGAGAATCAGAATCCTGGTCAGTTACTTAAATTATATTGCACCTTCACTGATAAAAACTGACCACAATTTGAAGATACAAGGACATAAAATGAAAGACAGAAACATCGTGTGGTCATAATCTTGTGTAATCAAGTATAAAATCTAGTAATGCCAAGTTCCAAAGTTTGTCGTCCGGCTAGTTTGTCAACAACACTAGGGCAAGCTGCGTCCTGAAGATTGTGAAATTGATAAACATCAGAGGGTCCAATGCTCAAGCAGGAATCACATAACCTGGAACAACCAGTAAGATTTACTGCCTTCAGGTCTGTGTGCAATGTACTTTAAAACAGTGCTGTGTTTTAAAGCAAACAATCAGTTGTAGGGGTTCAAGATATGATGCCACATGCTTCAGTGGTCCTGCAGCTGATGGACTGTTCACTACAGGCTGGGCAGCAGACCAATATCGCTGGTCTCATACTGTGCCATTCTCACCTAATGAATAACAATCCTGAGAATATAGGTACACAAGAAAAACTACAGTGCAAATCTTCAGTGTTTTACACCACCCTCAATTTCTCACTGTTAGGTTTTTTGTCTTTCCTTCTGCTATGGAAAAAGTATGAGGTAATGTTATTTTTATTTTCAGTTAAAAGCCATTACCCCTTGTCCTATCAGGTTATATTTCACACTAAACAAATAAGATCAGTTTTTGTCAAGCAAAGACACTAATCTGAAATCTATTCAAAATAATTAACTAATTCTTTCTGTTCTCCACTGGGGAAGATATGATTGAACTTTCATCAGATAGCAATATCCAGAGCAAGTATTAATAAAAACAAGGATTCAGTCAGCACTTTACTTACCAGAATGTCCTTCAGCAATGGATTCTGAGGTAAAAAGAAATTGTTTGGGCTTGGGGTCTTGTTTGTTTTTTTGTTTGTGGGTTTTTTGAGGTATGAATTGACATGTCTTGGTATCTTTACCTGCAAATGAGAAAGACCCAAAGCAACTGGAATACAGAACAAGCACAGGCAGAATGCAAAGTGGAAATGTTAACGTATCTATACAAACAGCTGATGTAATTGCTTCTGCTAGTTTGTTCCTTAGGTGTTCAATAGATTAACGCTGATTTGTGTGGACTTTACACTGTACTACTACAGAAACTCCATTCATAAGACTCTTGTGTCTGGCTAACCGTGGTTGTGCTAAACTCTGGAGAAGCGTTATCATTACGTGAAATATGAACACAGCTAAGCCAGAGTTCAGTGTTCTTGCACACTTCCTCCAGCCTCCATTCTTACTTTAAGTCCTAACTAAAAAGGACTTCAAGATAGTAACATAGCACAGAGATTTTAGATGACTTTGTAAGGGAAAAATGATACTTTCTCCTAGGCATAATATCCATACATTGTACTCAGCTGCAGTAGTGAACTATGCAGATATATATCTCTGTGAGAACAGATGTTCATAACAGCTCCAGGTTGCAAGCTGTGTTCTTCTTTCCAAATAGTATTTGTGTCAGTGGCTAAGTGAAGAGCTGCAGAGCAACTAACAGCATGCTCTGTAGAAGCAGTGATGAAGACAGAACACTGTGCAGCAGCACACTGAAACACCCGACTACAGCACAGTGTCACAAAGCTACCTAGGAACAACAGTGGAAGCGTCTAGTCTTAAAAATCATTGTCCTGGTGAGCAGCTCAACACTGCTGCAGTACATTATGCTGAGCTCAGCTTCTTTAATCATTAGTCTAAATCACTAGTGGCTCCATAACCTAAGCAAGTTAAACAGTAATAAGAGTGGTACTGATATGCACGTATAACTTCAGCTACAACTGAAGGCTTTGGAATTGGCCATCACAAGCAAACCACATTCCTTAACAGGCCACCAGAAAAGAAGCAAACCACATTCCTTAACAGGCCACCAGAAAACATTTCGCAAGAGACGTGTGTTTGTTCTGCAAGGAAATCTTCACTACCAGGAAGCAGCATGACTTCAGGACACCTCCCAGTAGTGAAGTGAGGTAATAAAAGCAGTAATGAAGGCAAAGCACTTAGATTAATGAGTCAAAGCCAACCCTCAAAAATATAAAGCTAAGTTGTATTTCAGCTGCAAGAATGACTGGAGAAGGCACTGCCTACCAGTGGTAACTCAAATGGTAACTACTGTGATGCAACAGGCCAGTCATCCTCAGTGGAAAACACCTCCCACAGGGTGATGCATGAAGAGGTAAGTGGTTGAAGGAAAAAAACCCAAACATCTGCACCCCTTGTGGTTTTGCCTTTTTCTTCTTTCTTTTTTCTTTATTTTTTAATTCTTGGAATATAAATTTCATCACTAAACACCAGAAAACACCTATCCTCAGAGGGCAGTGATTGCTTTAGTGTGTGTGAAAGAGAAAAATAAAGAGGAAGGGCTTTAAACCACAGTTAAAGATTATCAGAAGTGCCCTATGAAATCAGTTAACTCATCTATTTCATTGCCTTTCTTTAGATTCAGAATTTATTGTGAGACAATACAAAGTTAAACTAGTCATACAGAGATTTGTGTGCCTGGAGGAATTTCAATTATGTGTAATAAATACACTTTGAGCTCAAATTACATGTTTCATAAAACACTTCATACAAACCATAAAAAAATATTCATATGAAGAATTTTAGTCTCCTCCTTCATGAACTGATAATATGCTGCATTCTAAAATACTTGTGCTTTACGCTGTCGTGCGCACTATTCCACTCAAAATATGCCTTTCAGCATGTTTTATAATGTACAGTACAGGTAGACTTCAACCTCAGTCTTGAATGGAGAAGGAAAAAAAGAAAAAAGAAAAAAAAAAAAAGGAAAATAAAGTGTCTCTTGTGTCCTACAGGAAAAAGAGGGACTTTTCACAAGGGCAGGGCAAAGGGTAATGGCCTTAAACTGAAAGACGGCAGATTTAGATTTAGACATTAGGAACAAATTCTTCCCAGTGAGGGTGGTGAGGCACTGGCAGAGATTCCTCCCGGAAGCTGTGGCTGCCCCAGCCCTCGCAGTGCTCAAGGCCAGGTTAGACGGGGCTTGGAGCAACCTGGCCTAGTGGAAGGTGTCCCTGCCCGTGGCAGGGGGGATTGGAACTGGATGAGCTTTAAGTCCTTTTCAGCCCAAACCATTCTGTAATTCTGTGGCTTTAAAATGTGATCTATAAACAAAGCTGAGAATCTGCAGGCACTACAGCCTCTGGTAAGTGTGATCTTCGGCGTCTGTACTTCAGCTTGTAACAAGCTTTGGTGGCGCTACGACATTAACACATCCTTTAATTTTACCACTTCTTCCCCTAGCGCCTCCGGACTGCCTCAGCCATCAGTTTTCAGATGTCAAGACACCAGCATAGCCGCCCCCCGCACCGCAGACGCGAGGCTCCCCCCTGACTAGACGGCGGCGGTTCCCGCCCCACAGGGGGCGGTAGGAGGGGGAGCACTGCCCCCACCGCGGGTGGAGCGCGGCCCGGCAATGTCGGCTCCGCAAGCCCCGGTGCCGGGCTCTGACTCGATGCCGGTGCGCGGCCGGGGCATGGCGCTGGAGCTGGAGCTGGGGAGCAGCACGCAGACGTCGCACCGGCTGCTGGCCTACAGCGATGCGCTGCTCTCCATCATCGCCACGGTGATGGTGAGCGCCCGGCCCGGCGCGGCCCAGCCGTGGCGTAGAGCCTGTCCGGCCCTTCCGCGGACCCCGGGCCGGCGGCGGCGGGGCTGCGGGGCTCGGGGCAGGCTGGCGCCGAGGTGGGGGCCCGGCAGCGCGACCAGGCCCGGGGCTTGTCGATGAGGGGAAAGCACTGGAGCAGCGGCAGCTGGTGCCGGGCTCCCCGGGTCGCGATTTTGCCTGCCCGGCGCTTTCGGGGTGCCGTGTGCGGCTGTTTCCTGGCCGCAGTGCAGGGTCGGGGTGCATGGGGGGGGGGCGGGGGAGGACGACGACGACACGGGGGGACAGCGTTGTCCTTACTGAAATGCGGGCTCTTGGTGGGTTTGTGATCCGGGAGTTTGCGGGCACCTGCAGTCTGTTGGGTCTCAGTAAAGCTCTCGGTGAGGAAAAGAATGTCATCTACTGATAAGGTTTTGTTGTTTCAGATTTTGCCTGTGGCTCACACAAAAATACATCCTGATCAGGTATCATTTGTTTTTGTTTTATTGTCTTCTGACTGCTCAAGTACATGTAACATCCTAATTTAGCACCCTCACTTCATTTCAAGTTCCAGCCTTTCAAATAGCTCAGGCCATTAAGTAACATTAAAGCCAACAGAAATGTCCCCTAGGGAAAACATCTGTTGAACTTGGGGTGAAGAGCTTAAATACTCAAGATCTGTGTAATCTGCAGAAGTTGTGATATAAAACCTGAATGAGCCGTATATTGTAGACGATAGATTTTGTCCAGTTACTTTTGTGTGAAAAATGAATTGCCCATCTGACCAAAGCATCTTTCAGAAAGCATCTGCTCTTTTTGGTAATACATCAGTGCTTAGAGAAGTTGCTTACATACTGCGAACTGAATGCTGGGTTTTAAACCAAATTAATAATAAATGTAATCAGAATAAGCAAAGGTGGAAAAAAAGAAGGCTACAGAAAACAAACTTCTCAAAGAAGCAGGAGTGTTAGGAGACATAAATTAATCATTTGATAAATGAGTGGGTTCTTTTTAATCAGGATTTTCTGGGGTTTTCTCCTGCTCTTAAAACCAGACCTAGATGCAAATGTTTTGTGTCATTTAGTTAAGGAAACTCAGGTATGAACTGCAAATATGAACTCAAGTATGAACACTGCAAATATGCCAGGAGTCTATTTAAGCCATTGTAGTGGTACATGAAAAATTTGTTGTGGTTAAGCCCCCTCCCCCCCATTGTTACCAGTCATCACATGAAACCTGCTTCTACACCACAAGTCTGTGCTAAGAAAATAAAAGAGACATTTTGTGGCCAGCCCTTCTCAGAAATGTGTTATTACAGTAGCAGTGATGAGAGTGCATAAATGAATTGCAAAGTGAACAGAGCATTGGGAAACAGATTGGAGAGATGTGTTGGTACCTCCTATGGCACTAACTACACGTTTCAGCACACTTACAAGTGTCTAGTAAACCAATTTCTCTGCATCGTAGTAAAAAGATGGAAGAGAACTCTTGACAAGCATTTTCAAAAAATATGTTACACGGCTGCATGACTTTCCTTATTTGCAGATACTGCTAATAATGTCACAATGTAACATTTAATTTCCCTTTTTCTGTCTGCATTTCACTTTCTGTTTCAGAAACTAGGTGAAAGTGTTCAGCAACTTCTTCTAGCAAAAATTGCAGTCTACTTAATGACCTTCTTAATAGTCACAGTGGCATGGGCAGCTCATGTAAGGTACGAACAGTGTTTAACCACAAAGTTAAAGAAAACCTGTTGTTTAAAAGGACAGGAAGTAACCATGTGTCTGATACATTTCTCTCTTGCTGATAAATTTCTGAATTCTCTTTTGTTGGATAACATAAAAAAATAATTGTAAAGAAGTGCTACCCCAAGCAGTGAATAACTACTCTTACCCACTGACAGTGATACAGAGAAAACCAAAACCAAGCATTGTATATATCTTAAATTAGAGTTGCTCTTCATTTTACTTCATATTGTAGATGGAATTAAATTTCTAACTGTGCTGAAAAAGCACGACTTCATAACTTGTGTGCTACACAAATAGATGAACTGCTATTAATACAGCTGGCCCAAAACTTCTATCTCTCAGTTCTGAGCAATGCTCACAAAAATCAATTGCAATATTGCAGATGCTGCATTTTATAAGCTGTGAACACCATCACCTGCCCCTGTCTTGGTCGTTAAAAAGCAATTGATGTGCACACATCCTATTGGAATGAGGGCAGGTTTTGTTTGAATTTTGAAGTTTAAAAATATTACTATATTCTTTCTTTAAGTGGATTGTCTGCATTCTAACAGAGGTGTGCAACCTATAATTCAATACTTGAAGCTGATACTTTACATCAGTACTTTTATTACACTGCTTGCATAAGTAAATGCCAGGGCATAGCCTTTGTATAGTTGGGGTTTTCTGGAGGGCGACTGGTTCTATTGATTCTAATCAACACTTCCGTGAAGCAGGAATTTCATTAACAAGATGTGGAGCAGTTCGGGAGAAAAGCTTATTGTCTTTGTGTAATAAAAACTATGCTGTATGTTCAGGAGAAATAATTTTAAGCCTTAAAATTCTAAAAATACTTTGGCACTCACAGCATGAATTTGCCTCTGTTCTCCAAAGTAAAACTCAGAGAAAATCAGAGTAATAGCTCTTCACATGGCAGTATGAGATAAGGAAAAAACTGGGACTCTGGATGGACTCTGAACATCTGAATCTGCTCTGGAAGATCTGTGCAGTGCTACTGCAAGTCTCAGATCCCTACACATCAACCCTAACTATTCTATGATTCTATAATACCATAAATGTATAATTGTATACAGTGCTGTAAAACATATTTTGAGAGCTGGCTTGTTCATGATATCTTGTCTTGCCTTGAAAGGTTGTTTCAGGTGATAGAGCTTATAGATGATGTCCTCGCTCTTCTAAATCTGGTGAGTCTTGTCAGATAAACTGGGTGTTTAGGAAGTACAGGTCAATTTTTCATAAGTCTGTATGTACACATCCAAAAGTTTCTAATTTAAATAGCATAACTCTGCAAAATTTCCAAGTTGGGAAGATGTAAAGAGTTTGAATTCCTCCTTGCCAGTGTGGCTGATTGATAACTAACTTGCTTTTAACTTCCACATTTTACTATAAGCCAAAAGAAGCTCTGCAGCAGGTTAGTCTGAAGTTCATCTGAGGGAACTGAAGAGGCACCTATGGCAAAAGCTTTTGATTGTTCATCTATGTTCAGCTGAAGTATCTGTCCTCCAGGCTTAAGAAAATTAAATGCTACGTCTTTGATGGGGACAAAAAAAAATAATCTTAGTGGTAGGTTTGAATTACAGCATTCAGTCATTTCTCTGTTAAGTTGCCCAGAAGCAATTCAGAAGCTTATCTGAAACAGGATTATGTGGTCTTTCAAAACCTAGCACTGAGATACCAATCTCTAAATAGTGTTTTGAGCTTTATGCTTGCCTAAATCTTATCTCTTGAAACTTCTCCATTTACTTACTTTTTTTTTTTTTTCTTTTTTTTACAAGCCACCCTGTAATATCTTGGTACTAGTAGTTGTAATGGGGATGCTGCAATCGTGAATGTATTCTTGCTTTCATCTAGACCTTTACATTCTTTATAGTTTTGTTTTTGTGACAGTGTGCAACCACACAGTTAGTTTAATTTTCTTAATAGAAATACTGAGTTTAAAGTCCATGAGATAACACTACAGGAAATTATGTCAGAGGACAAGCTTAAGGCACATAATTCTAATCTAATGTAGCTTTCAAAGCAATGCATTTCTTTGTGCTTGAGGTGGCTTTTTTTTTTTTTCTCTTTAATTTGGCTTCCTTACATATGGAGTATTTGTAATCTGAGATAAATGTTTTTGACAAATCAGAAACTCCTCTTGAGAAGGTGTGGTACTTTTGGCATTGATAGTTTTCAAAGAAGTCTGTTAAGAATCACTGCAAAACTTTTGCCTGTGGTATTGGTAACAAAACTGTACTGCTTTCTAAAATAAGCCTGTACAGATTAGATAGCAAACATGGAAGATGTGTACAGAACTATCCATTTGTTACACTCAAAGCTCAGCTTCAGAAATATGTTTTTTTCATGACACAGCACAAGTATTTGATCTGTTTTTGTTCATTCTCTGGACATATCTTTAATGAGGGAATTCCTTGATTTGTATTTTGCCTAGTGTTTCAGCATGCTTTTTTCTTTCTTAGGCTTGTATGATGATTATAACCTTCTTGCCATACACAGTAAGTAGTTTTCTAGAATTTGACATATGTTTAAATTACACAGGGGTTTTCTTCATTTATTTGGAGAGACTTTACCAAAGTATTCAGAAACCCAGAAAAGTGTTACATTGTATAAACCCTGAATCCATTGTAATAGTTAAGCCTTTCTTTAAATTCATGAGGACATGTTATAACCTCCAGTTACTGCATGTTATAGACCAGGCAGAAAATGGGTATTGTAGAAGAAAAATTATAATCACAGGAAGTCATAGTTTCCTGTGATTTCTTGTTGAAAAAGCATCTGTACTGAAAAATGTCGGAGTTGTCTGATGGTAGTTTTACATTTTGTAAGGGAGCTAAAGCTGTGTTTCAGACTCCTCTTTGGATGATAGAATATTTTCCTTTTGTATCAGTTTTTGGTATCATTTTGACTTGACAGCAGGGTTGATTCTGACAGCCATTCATTCATCTGCAAATCTGCAAATCTGATGTTCTGCACATTTCTGGTCAGATAACCTTTAGACCTGGCAAGAATATTTGCAACTGAACACCATATTAACAGAACAAAACAGTTGATTAAAATGCATCTTGATTTTTATTGTACGTGTAGAACAGATTTATGTGAGAGGCACCTTTTTATCTGCAAATATGTTTTGTGTTATATATATATATAAATGGTAGTCTGGAATGAATAAGGCTGTGGTCATTAAAATTATCTCTGTCAGCAACAGAACATAGGTTTTTTACTTTGACTTGAAGCTGAAGTAATTTTTGGAAAGTTGTCTATGTTACCCTGGTACTAAACCATGCTTTCCTCCTTCCTTTAATGAAACTGCATAAATTAATACAGCAGGGAGACATGGGGGTAGAGAAATTAAAAGGTTCAAAAAGGTTCTTCAGAAAGAATTTTCACAACTATCAACTTTTTTCCCACTGAAGCTACTGTTAAACATTATGCTCAGCTACAAGCCAGTCTGTAGTTCTTATGGAAAAAGTGTCAGAGAAGTCCAGGTTTTGCAGTATCAGCCTAAAAGCAAAGCCATCTCTCTAGATGTCTTTGGTTGGGATGCCTGCCTGTATTTGTGGCTAGAAATTGCACTGAGTGGAATTATGTTGAAATGCAGCATACTGTTTAAGCTTTTGAGTTTCAATATAGAATGAAGAGTGCTTCTGTTCTTCTATGGTTATTCCTACATTGTTTCTTAAATATTTTATCTAGTTGCATTTTTTTTTTCTAGTTTTCCTTAATGGCCTCTTTTCCAGAGATACCTTTTGGCATTTTCCTGTTCAGTGTCTGTGCTGTTGTCATTGGCCTTATACAGGTATTGCAGCTATCTATTTAAAATTTTCACTTTTAAATAGATTTTCTTGGGTAGAACTAAAATATGTTTATTAACTACGGGTAATTGCTAAATGGGGTTTTTTTGTTTGTACAGTATTCTTTCTCAAAGTTGTGTTGATTGTAATAGCATAGTATCTGTATGTAAGATGAAACGTTGCATTGTCATGTGAAGGTGATCTGTGTAACTAAATCAGCTGATCTCAAAGTCTACAAAATAATTCCTTTCCCACTCTTTAAAATTTCTTGGGCAAATAGCAATTGACTTTTCCTGCTGAGGTTATTACTGAGCCATGGAGCAATAGCTGAGTGAATGTGGTCTTTCAGCCTCAGTCCTTGTCACTTCATATTCCTTATTATGGAAGTCTTTATTCCGCTTCATTAAAATCTATGGTCATGACATGGATTTTTATGGGAGAAAAAATCTTGACAAGCAGTGTATGGTGAAATCTCAGTTTCTGAGATCAGCCCTCCATGTGGGAGTGAAGAATAATTTTGGGAGTGGTTTGTAATTTGTTGATTTATGGTTTTACATTTGATAAACTGCATGTACTTATATGTAATAACATCAGTAATGCTCTTCTCCTTGCAGGCTGTGATAGTAGCATATGGATTCTATCACCCACACTTACTTAATCAACAGATACAGGCGTCTGAAAATCAGAATTTCTATAAACGTCATATCTTAAAGATTATCCTCAGAGGACCGATCTTATGCTTTTTAGCAGCAATCTGCTCTTTTTTCTTTATTCCTTTGGTAAGTTCTCCAGTTAACTGAAAAATTTGATGCAGCAGTTTATATTAGTTGTATTTAGGACTGTGTATTAAAATAATTATATCCATGTTAAATATGCAGACTTAAGTCACCTTAAATATGCCAGTTCCGTGGTGCTGTAATCATGGCTGCTATTTTCTATTGAAGGTGTTCAATTTACAGATACCAATCCGTAATTATTTGATCCATGAGTTTGGATAGTTTTGAAAGAATATTCTTTACAGTATTAACCTTAATTGCTCTGCCTAATTTTTTACCTTTTTTTTTTTTAATGCTTCTCTTAATTCGAAGCAGGTCTTCTAAACTGCAACTTAGCATCTTGCTTCTCAGAAGTAGGTGAGATAATGTGTATGGTTATGTGAAATAAGTATCACACTGCACGAACTGTGATTACAGTAAATATAATTGTTGCACTCAGGGTGTAAGAGCAAACAGAATAAGCAGACTAGTTTGCCAACCTGCACTTCAAAACAAATGTTTTTGGCTAAGGCCTGCTCTTAAACAGCCTTCTCTTCCATTTTATAGATTACAGTGAGTTGCTCCTACTTATTAATAGCTTTTATCTTTCTCAGAACTCCTGCTTGGAACTGAAATCTAGTTTTTTGATGTATCCTGAGCTTCCTTTCCTCTTATTCTTTAGGAAAAGCTGGATTTAGAAGAATTTTGAGAAAGATCCCATGGGAATTAGCAATGTTTAAATAATGCCCAAATTTGGGAGGAATTGGGTTGCTGTTGATAAAAAGGACAGTTATGAGTCCAAATGTGAAAAGGCCTAATTTTAACTGAAAATATGTCTTCCTGTTACACCCCTACTTCCCTCTTCTCCCTTGTCTTGTTCACTAGTGTATTTTCTTTTAGTATTAGTAACAATGAAAATAGTCTCCAAGTTGCTCTTGTGCAGTCTGTGAATCACTCAAGACCCACTGAGGTGTCTTTGGGACATAAGTAGTAGAATCATAGAATCATAGAGTGTCTCCAGTTAGAAGGGACCCATAAGGATCAGATGGGATAGTTCTCCAACTTCCAATGAAGTCATTACTACATTTTGTTAGCAGAATTATTTCCCTTCTTGTTTTATCTTGCTTCATTCTGGTACCAAATTAGCTATCAAAAAGCAGTTTCGAGTTGCACGTGCAAAATTCAGGAGGTGCTTGTGCATTTCACATGAGCCTTTTACATGTAATCAAGTCAGGTTTTGTTTTTCTGAATGTGACAATACCTGAAGATTGGGAGCAATAGTTTCATACTAAATTTGGAAGGTAATTTATATTTTGATAATGAAATTTAAACTGTATTCACTTTCTCTCCATAGTCTTATGTACTTCTTGGGCTCGTAATCGTTTTTCCACATCTCACTCGATTCATTACGTGGTGTAAAACTATGATTGTTGGTGAGTAACAGTATTCATGGGTGTTTGTCCAGATACATTATTAGGTTGCGAACATGTTATCCAGACAGCCTGAAACGAAGTAGTTTTAGTTGAACTTCTATTTTCAGACTGGGAACATAGTGATTTGGGGGTTTATTGAACTGTCTGCTTCATCCAGACAGTTTCTCTCTTACTCCCTCATTTACCTTAATTTGTGACTAGGTTTGTGTAAGGCACAATACATTCAAAGAGCATTTCTGAGTGCAAAACTTGTCTGGTTTTGTCCTGAATATGTGCATGTATGTACACACACACAAGTACATGAATGACATCTAAACCTTTTGTCCTAAAAAGGGAGCACAGAGATTGAAGAAAACAGGAAGCAAGCTCTATGCTTGTATCACTTTCTTCCTCACAATACTTTATGGTCTCACATTTTCAAACTGGCAAGAAGAGTACCTATAAATTAAACATTTTCAGGATAATTATTTAAGTTGTTGCATCTCATTAATCTAACTGCTGTGGTCTAAAGTTACACCTTCACATATGGCTGAAGTCAGCTTAAATAAGTGCTTCCTTCCCTCACACTCCTTGCTTATGTTTCTTCTGCCCACCTTGTGTCAGCACTAACAATTGCACAACCACACCAACAGCCAGAACTGCTCTTAAACTCTGCTGAGAAGGTTGCCAGTGCTAAAATAAAGGAAAAGGTGATACATGCAACCTATTCAGCGAAAAAGTGCAGTGCCGCTTTTTGAGAGCAATATCTACTGACCACAAAAACACTGAACAGGTCATGTCTTTTGAATTGGCACTCCCAAGGTGAGTCAGAAGAGTAACACCTTTGTGCTTCTGCTGTTGTTCAGCCTAGCAGAAGTCCAACTGACTACAGTGCATTTAGGAACATTCCTCTGTTTTCCCCATGTGGCAGCAATATTAGACAGGCAGAAATGCTGTGAAACAGCTAAAGCCAGGCTCTCAGAGCCAGAGAATAAACACATAGAACATTGCTTGTGCCTATTACGACAGGGGCACTGTGGTTTGCAGTCAGGTCATGTCTGTGTACGTCTCACCCTGTTGTATGGCTAGCTAACTTAAACTAGTGCTCTGTGGACTGAGTTGTGCTTATACTTACTTTTCATTCAGTTTCTCTCTTTACTTCCTGTGGAAGCTGGAGGCTTTTTCCTCATCCAGTCCATTCTCCTGAAGTGGTGCAACTTGGCTAGCTGGCCAGTTCAGAATCCAGTCCTTACCTTTTGTCCAAAGATTGGATTTATTTTAAAGAAGGTTATTTGATGTCCCAGTGCATCCTCCAGTGAGTTTTTAATCCCATGCAGTAGAAGACCTGCAGCTATTAGGGCTTGCGATTTGTTTAGCTCAAATGTTTGGTTCATCTACAGCTTTTGAGTCATTGTTCACTTGGCAGAAATGGTCTGCCATACAGTTTAAAGGACAGGGCTTTTTGGGCCCTGAAGCAACATAAACTTTAGGCAGCGGCACAGCTCCAAAAAAGTGAAATGACTGACTTGTATGGATGTATGTCAGCCTTCTTTCTACAGATTTTGGCAGGCGGAGAGAAAAAGAAAGGGAGGTCACTATGTTGTTTAAATACCTATTTTACACTATCTGATTTTGTCTTTTTATACTATCAGATTTTGTCTGGTGTTTGTTTCCAGGTCATAGAGATGAAGAGGAGGAACACCATACCTTAGAAACCTTCACTTTTTACCTCAGTGAGCCTCTAAGTAAGGAACGAGTTGAAGGATTCAGTGATGGAGTCTATGCTATTGTAGCAACCCTGCTCATTTTGGATATATGGTAAGGCTTTGCGTTGCCTCTTACACTTTCTGTTATTAATTATAATACTAACTTTTGAGGAAATAAAATTATTTCCATTGTCTTTGACTTCTAAAACCTGCAATGGTTACTTTAAGTATGATTTTCTGTAAAAATACAGAACACAAAAGATAATTCTAATGCCCACATTTCAGCAGCAGTGATCATAACTCTAGGTAATGTGTCCTGGGGTAGAGACTCTTAAAGAACAAAGTTTCAATTTTGCTTAGTCATGTTTTCAGATAAAAGGCTTTTATCAAAAAAAGATACTTAGTCACTGAGGCAACTTTACTACATGAACCTAAAGGAATGCCAACTTAGACTGGGACTTCCTTTCAGATCTAATTTATTTGCAGAGCTGTTATTTGAAATGCTGTTTCTAAGTCACAAATTGGAGAAATACGAAGTGGATGCCTGTTGTTCTCTACTTGCTCAAAGTAAACAGTGTAGTTCAGTTTTGCTCCAGATGTGTTTTTATAACAGTAATATGCAAAGTAAAGTAAGTTTTCTTTTCACAGTGAAGACAATGTCCCTGATCCCAGAGAAGTTGAGGAGAAATTCCATGGCAGCCTTCTTGAAGCTTTAAGTGAATATGGGCCAAACTATCTTGCATACTTTGGCTCATTTGTAACCATCGGCCTCCTGTGGTTTGTCCATCACTCACTTTTCCTTTATGTAACAAAAGCTACACGATTAATGGGACTGCTTAACATACTTTCATTGGCTTTCATTGGTGGGCTTCCACTAGCTTACCAGCTGACCAGTGAGTTTGCAGAGAAGTCTCACAATGAAATAGAAGCCATTCAGGTCAGCTGCGTTATCACTTTCTTTGCCAGCATATTTCAGTTTGCAATATGGACTACAGCCCTCCTCCATGAAAGGGAAACTTTGCATCCTTTTGCAAGATATGGTGGCAAGGAGCATGCCTTCATGTTTGCCAAGCTGGCTCTCTACCCTTGTGTAAGCCTTGGGGTCTTCTTTTTAACATGCTTGTTAAGTGAATTTAGCACAGCAATTTTCCATCTTATGCAGATTGTAATCCCTTTTGCTTTCCTTGCCTTGCGCATTTTTGTTAGAATTGCTTTAACTGTCCTAAGGTCCGTGATGTCTCTCTCCAGACGGAAGGTTGTATTGTTAGAAGAAGAGGAGGCATGTTTGTCTTCTACTGAACCACTGTCCTGAATTTCTGTGCAGTGCATGTGAAGTTAGAACATTAACTTCAGTTCTTCTGACTCACATAATCTTCATGTTTGGATTATACTGACCTAAACTAAAGCCTTCATTGGCCATAACTGATGCATATTTAAGTTTTAGCTGGTCATGCTTGAGACCCTTTCTCCAAAACCTGTAATTGAAATAATGGGTAGATAGGGGATACAAAGAAAAGCATCTTCCCCTTCCTTTAGAGTTACCCTTGTGAAAAAAATGCTGCTTGACATGTAACTGCAGTGATGATCAATTAAGAAGTACACAAACAGATGCCATGCAAAATGTCCTTTTTTCTTACATAAAGCAGCAATTATGGCAGCCAAACACAGGTATAGAAGCTGGCTGTGCTACTGTAAGATGGGGAGCAAGGCTTGAAAGGCATGGAGACCTCTGCATTTCTGGATAGTGCATCATGGCACACAGATTGCTAGTCTGTCCCCTTTCGTCACCCTTTTTTTAAAGGTTACAATGTCTCTTCTGCATAGTCAAGAACTTGTGATGGCATTTTGAAAGCTACTTGCGTTTGAGTTGTGGTGAGCATGGGTTGAGATGGGAGTTGCAATTGTGACCATGTGCAGTCTTCAAGGCTAGCTGAACACAAGTTCTTCATGCATATCTGTTCTTCTAAAAGAAAAAAAAAAAAAAGATGCATTTAACATGTGAGGATGCATGTGGTTATGTATCCAAGGTTTGAACCAGCTTTAGTATCTCCCAGGGAGGTGATTCAAAGAGGACTAGAGATAAATTTATTTTCAGTTCTGAAGCAGTTGCTTATCTGAAATGAAAGATTTGGATTTCTCAGGCTCTTCATGTCTGTTTTCATATTGAGAGAACATCCTCCCATCCATTCTCATGGCATTATGTCATATTCAGAGAGAGTATGTGACTTTTCTGCCACAAATAAGAGTTCATCATCAGGTAAGGAGTTTTTCCCTAAGTAGGAGCTAACTAAGGGATCCCACAGATTTCTGAGTCTTGCTGAGCAAGATAGCAAAAAAACCTATCCTTGTAAAGGTTCCAGTCCATGGCATGTTGAAGTTTTTCTGCTCTCATGTTCAGCTTAATAAGCTTTATGCCTACCAAAAGTTACTCTGCAGAGAGCTGTACAGAAGGAATGGGCAAAGTCATCTAGCCTCTGGCTGCCCTGGAAGCCTTTACATTTCTTTTTGGCAGAGCCTTTAGTTTGTATCTTGAACTGTCTTAGTGCCTGACAACTTTAATGCCATATTTAAAGGCATTTGAGGGATTTTGTTGTTCCTTTAAAAAAGAAATAATTAAGAATTCTGTAGCAAACTATGTCTGGAGTAATTGTTAGTGAAGACAGATTCTGGTATCTCACTTCAGTTGAGATCAGTCTTGAAAGCACTCGTGCTTTTGATCTGAAGCACCCTGAAACCAATATGTAATTGTTAGTATTGCATACTTCTTGTGACAGAGTATGTTCAGATATCTGAGTTTATACCTGACTGAGGTAAAATGACTTCTGGGAGGATTCTGCATTGCATTTGTAGCGCAGTGTTTTTCTGATATTTAATAAAAGCACTTTTGGTTCTATATGGTTTTGTTTCTAATGTGCAGCAGGCACATAATAAGCAGTGAATATGTGTATTTGTAATAAATTTTCATCAGTGAAAAAAACCCAAATCTTCCAGCCCTTTATTTCTGTTCTGCAGGTGAAACTGAAATCTGATGTCAACAGTTAAAATTATGTCAGATACATTTTTTTTTTCCATTGAAAATCATCAAGGGCCCTTCCAACCTCAATCATTGTGATTTTCTATGAAACACTCTAAAGCTTGTAATGTGATGTAAAGAAATGCTGCTTCTAATTCTGTTGGTACTTGAAGAAAACAAGACCTGAAACTGAGTCTGACCACGGAGTTCCATTACAAGGATGCTTTGAAGAGTAGTTAATTGCTGTGTATAAATACTGCTGTACTGGCTAATTGGATTCTTTGCCTGTAGTCAAGATACCATTATTCAAATCAAATTTACTAATATCTCAGAACCTAAACTTGAAGACAAACTTTGACCTGAAGTTTTGTATGAACAGAATTGATTTAGGATTACTGTAATAGTTCTGGGAAGTTCTGGAGAAACAAACTGCATTTCAGAACAAGACATTAATTCGAATTGCATGATTCTCAAGTAGGAAGAACATTCCCAATCTAACTATAACTAGCTGCTCTTTACATAATTATTAATGACCACAGGTTTTCATCTCTACAAAAATTAAACACAATGATTATAATCCCAAAATCATAGAACGGACGAGGTTGGAAGGGACCCCTGGAGATTGTCTAGTCCAACCCTCCTGTTTAAAACAGCCTCAGCTCAAGCTGATTGCTTAGGACTTTATCCAGTCAGACTTTGAGCATCTGTACAGATGGAGACACCAGAACCACTCAGCAGGGTCAACCTGTTTGAATGTCCAGTTGTCCCTAGAGTTAAAAAAAAAAGGGTACATTTTTCTTCCATTTAAAAGGAATTTGTTGTATTTCAGTTTGTGTCCATTAATCTCATCCCATCTCTGGGCACCAAGAAGAGTGTCACAGTCTTTGCTCTTCCCCAGCAGGTATTCAAAACATTTATGTGAACCTCCCTGATCCTTCTCTTGTAGGCTGCACAGTTCCAGCTCTCTCAGTCTCTCCTTGCACGACAGACTCTCTAGTCCCTGCATCATCTCCACTGCCCTTTGATGGACACACTTTAGAATGTCCATGTCTCTCCTGGGGAGGGCAGAACTGGACACTGCACACTATATACTCTCATCACTCACCTCCCTTGACCTGCCAGTCAAGGGCACTTAGTTTCCTAAGTCCAGGAGACTGCTGGCCTTCTTTGCCAGAATAATAGTTTTAATTAAATATCCTGAAAACAAGTAAAATTTTAGGAAAATGTTGCAGTAAAACTTCCCTTCTAATGACATGGAAATTTTTGCCTGTGGTACTGGTACTGCCAGTTAGGAACAACTGCCTCCTAAACCAAATAGGTCACGCTGGACAAACTATGGTAATGCATGGGAGGGTATTTGAAAAGCCTGTTGTCTCTTAGCTCATAACTGTGATCCCATAATGACAGCTGTTTCTTTTGTTCAGGCCAGTTAGCCTCGTTAATGGATTCAAGTTCAAGACTAATCCATTTGAGACATGAAAAGATGATAACAATCACTTGTAGCACTGTCATCGTTGCTTTGCATACAAATAGTGCTAGCTGAAAAATTCTATTAAAGACTGCTTAGGGATGCACTTTCAGTTTGAAGCCTTCAGAATAATGATGAGTGTAGACAGTTCTTAATTTACTTTAGAAGAGTAAGTCATAACTGTAGTTCTTTGCAAAGACAGGATTTGTGTTTAATCACCATGAACATTGTATATGGTTTATGACTTTTTCCCTTGTACTTGAAAACAACTAGTTAGTGCAAGTAGTTCTCTTACAACTAACCAGGAAGCTGTTTCTTCTGATGCCTCAAACTTCCATGTAATTTTGCAGCAGACATAGTCAAAGCTGTTGTTCGGCATCTGATGAACCATGAGCAGCTCTTGCAATCAGATTTTTCAGTAAAATAAAGTCAGTCACCAGGAATTTTAGACTTGCTTAGTTTGATTTTTCAGTGTGAGAGTACTTGACAGTAGCATGCAAAGCTTAAATTCACCGTAGGAACTTTGCAGACTTCAGCTTGGTAACCTGTGAGGTTACTTGGGACAGCGTCAGGGAACTTATTTGTTGCTATGGAATGTGGCACAGACAAATGGTCTTGCGGTGAGAAGAAAACACACAGATCTCTCTTAATGTTTATCATCCGTGACCTTATCACAGGTAACTACATGACACCATGTACTCCTCCTTTTCTTCTCCATATGTGATGGGGTAGTATCATGACTTCCAGCCCAACTTGCCTGCTGCATTACTAGGGAAGACCAGAATGTCTGTTCCGTATACTGTATGAAATGAAGCGCAGTAGTGATTTTTTCTTTTTTTTTTTTCTCAGAGCTTTAGTGCTATCTGTACAAACATCCAGCACAGGGATGCCATTCAATTAATTGCCCAAAATCATTTAAAAAAATGGAGCATTTCAGTATTTTGATTGTATCAGGCTCCATCAGTAACTCTGAAAAGCACTTAATTAAAACCATTCCACTGTTGGGTATTTAAGGATTTTGAAACTGTCAGCTGGCTGAATGGGCAATCACTGTGCTGCTAGTAACCTCAGTGGTTTGGTACAGACTTGGCGTTGAGCTTCATGGCGAGCTACTTTGGCATTAACAGCTGACACTGGTGTGTGGAACTGAAGTGACAACCACCTAGCAGTGACCTCTCATTTGCAATGCTCAAAGTGTCTGAGTTCTTGCCACTGAAAGTAAACAAAAAATGTACAAAAATCAACACCAAAACCCAGAAGCAACAGGTTACATACATTCCATCCACTTGCAGGTCTTATTGGTACAGGACATACAACAGTAACTAAAAAAAAACTCGTGATACTACAAATGGACGGGGTACCGAGAACGTTCCTCCAGGCTCCCTGAAGAGAGAAACATGTCAGGCTTTTTTTTTAGCAGAAGGAATTTCCATTATCCGTGCTTTGATTACCAGAGAACAGCACGAGCTGGGAGTTAACCACGTCCTGGCCCATTCAGTGCGTACGCTTAACTTTACGCAAGGTATTTAAAACTATGTCACGAACGACCGAAGGCTCAATTCCCTGACTTTACGACAGCACGAAACTCAACCGGATTCCTCGGGCGCGGCTCCAAGAAAGAGAACACCGTCAGCTCCTCCATTTTGTGTCGCGGGGTAAGGAGCACGGCCCATTTTGCGACGTACCGGCTCCCGGGAAACGCGCGACCGGATACCAAAACCCGGCGCTGGGCAGACAGAACACGAACGGCTCTAACAGCTTCCGCAGCAGAAGTTCAGGTCCGCTCCGCCCCGAGTTGGGCCGAGCTCCACACGCTTCCCGCCCCGTCGCCGCTCCGGAGGCGTCACTTCCCGCCGTCGTCACTGCCGCCAGGATGATCCCACCGGTGCAGGTCTCGCCGCTCATCAAGGTGAGGGCGGCAGGCGGTTCCCGCGGTGCCGTGCGGGCGCCTCGCTGCCTCCGGGGCCGGGAGGTGACCGTTGGCCTCAACGGGCCGGGGTGAGGTGGGCCGGGCGTGGGGCGGCAAGCTGGGCCTGGCGGGGCGTGGGACTTGAGCGAAGGGCGCGTCCTTGTCTGTGCCTCCCGCAGTTCACCCGGTACTCGGCCCTGCTGGTGGGGATGATCTACGGCAAGAAGCGATACGGTGAGTGCCCGTCGCGGGCGGCCTTCTCCCTTCCCCCTTCCCCGCGCGGGGCCCGAAGGGCACCTTGAGGCGGACACGGCAGCCATTTCTCAGACCCGCTGCGGCAGGGCCTAGTGAGGCCCTGCGAGGTGGCCCTCGGGGCCGGGCTCTGACCTCTGTGAAGTGACAGATCCATGTAAAATGTACCTTCGTGACAGCGAAGGTGGCTTTATGTCCTTTTTGAGCGAGCTAGCAGGTGCAGAGCTTTTTGTTGGCTCCTAGAATCTGTGTTTTAAAGCTCATGTGTTAATGACAGACTACCTAAAGCCTATTGGTGAAGAAGAGAGAAGAATAGAAGCTGAAGAGAAGAAGAAACGTGAAGAACTTGAGCGGATCGCGAAGGAGCTTGCAGAAGGTAGTCCCTCAGTTTAATTCACACATCCCGTACCGAGCTGCATACCCTGGCTTGGAGGTGGACTGACATCTTAATGCAGTGTTTTTGGGGGAAATTTAGGCTTACAGCCAGGGGGCTGCAAACCCGTGTGATTCCATGGAGCAGTGGTTAGGGCTGTGTGAAGGGTAAATAATGCGGCTGTTGGACAAGCTTTGCAGAATGAAAGCTTTGGTAGAGGAAGAGTTGAAAGCACTTTTGCAACCAAATGGGACTTATTAAATGGCAGTCTTAATTTCCACTGAGAAGACAAACTTTTAAGAGCTGTGCTGGTTATTTTGTGAGGAGTATGTGGAACTGCATATTAACATTACTCAGATGTCCCTTATTCAGCTGGATGCAGTAAACCTGTGATCCCTTTGCTCCATGCAATTAAGAAGTCTCACAAGTGTGACTGATTACCTAAACCAGAAGTTATAGGCAACTGCTTGAAACTGCAACTCAAACTTTAAAGTGGTATCACTAGTGTAGGTCAGTTTTATATCTCATGTGAAGAGAGTATGCTGGAGGCAATTCATTGTGGCTAATACTGCTGCTTTGTACTCATTCACTTCTGCCCTATAGTATTCTGCTGCAGCATGTTTTCCCTTGTTGTTAGGATTGTTTGTTTATCTGTGCATTTCTGACAGGATTTCTCCCCATGCCATATAGAGGAGTGTGCTGTCTGGTTTGAATTCAGCTTTTTTTTCTTTAGGTGGACGTACAGTCCAGAACTTTTAAGAAATTGATCAGTAACTCAGGCTACACACTTAGTAACTGTTTCCCTGAGAAACAGTGACATTCGCGTTGTCCTAAACAAGACTAATGTTGAACAAAACCCTATAAAACTAAATGAGCCACACATGCATATAATCAAATAGGCAAATTGATGAATTTTACTGCTTATTAGAGATGAAGCTATGTTTCACAGCTCTTTTTACTATCTTAAATATGTAGTCTCCATTATTCATGGACTAAATAAATGGGCCAATAGGTATTTTCTAGATTAGCTGAAACTTTTTTGTACTTTTGGGCATAGAGGCTGTACTACAGTGTTGCTACTTCACTTAGTAATGGAATTCTGTGATGATTTCTTTAGAATGTTTATTTAAAAGTGGCACACAGATGACCAGTCTGCTTTCCAAACAGTGGTTTTGGTGTGATTTTCATGTTATAAAAGCAATTGTTATAACTTCATTCAGTGCAGTGCAGTTGTTGGAGATTGTTCTTTAAAGCCGGATAACTGGACATGCCCATAATGATAGCTTTTTCTGGGCTTAATTTGAATTACCGGTTCAGAAAACAGTGATTTACTAAAAAGAAGTAAAAAAAGGCCTTCTACCCTAAATACACTTCTGTTGAATAAGCAGAAGTGGGAATCATTAGAACTGGCTAGAAAGAAATGTCACAGTTAAATGTAGCTTTTGATCTCACTAATGTTTTGCATATTTTAGTACTGCATGGGACTGACTAGTAGTCCTAACTGTGTTTGGTTTTTCTTCCCTTCTAGCAAGCCAGGATTCCATATTGAAGTGAACAGAAGATTGAATCCTAATTTTACATGTGGAAATACATGGCTAGTCTTTGAACTGTGCAGTGGTTGGTGGACTCTGTATGCTGTTCTCTCAATAAAGTACTTAAAATGCTTCAGTTCATATTTGAGTGAGTTGCACAGAACAGCAGCAGAAGTTGTTACAGAATATGACAGGAAGCTTTTGTCACAGGCTGGCTGTTGCTGTGGTAGAAACACCATGTTGTATTCCTCCAGCAACAACTGGTCACTGCAGCTATAAATAGTAGGTAATGTGATCAGAAAAGACACAGTTTTAATACATTTGGGCCGGTGGGAGAGCAGGCTGGACTCCAGTAGACTGAGCAGCTGAAGGCATCCACATGTTCCTTCCAGTAGCAGAGCAAAGAGGTCTTGTCTTAAGTTAGCTTGTCCTACCCCTTCCATCTAGGGCCAGATATGATGGGCAGACTGTAGCGCTAAAAATCCCTTGGCAGCTTCCCACTCAGGCAATGGAGGAAAATCTGCTCTCTATTCCTGAATTCCTATCTAAGAAACCCCTTGCAGGGGATGTTCATTTCCGTAACCCTCCCTGCCTCCTACGTTCAAAACCCAGAATGGAAGTCTGGATGCCTTACCTCTTTCAGTGAGGCACTTACAAATCAGGCCCCTTGTGTCTCTCACTGGAGTTGAGAGTTGCATCAAGCCAGAAGTGAAAACACTCCCCTGGGGTACAGGCAAATATGCCAGAAGCAGAGCTAAATCACTCTGTCTCACTCAGCTGGGAGCTGACTGGTCAATGGACCTCTCCTGAAATTGTGTTTCAATGGCATCACTTTTTTCTCAGGCCTGGGAAAATACTTGCTGCAAAAATATGTTTCTTACCCCTTCCCTTTTCCTTGCCCAATAATTCTTGTCAGCCAGCTGGCAAGGGGTTCACTGTGAGAAGGAAATGTGCCAGATTTCACCTGCATCTGATACCTCCAGTGGGAAGCAAGCTGCCAGTAGTATGGATGGTGCAACAAGACACAGAAACATATTAGTAGGGGATTGCTGACTGGAAAGGACACTGATCTCAATCTTTTGGCAAAGTGGCTGTGTCGTTAGATGTTACCATTTTGAAAAGGAAAAAATCCAAGTTCAGTCACCTGACGTGCACTGAAATAAAGTCAGTGTTCCCTTCAGACACTCAGTGCGTGTAGGCAGTGGGAGGGAGAGCCACAGTGAAGGGCAAAAGGGAAGGACAGACTGCCTGGAACTCAGGGCTGTATGTACTGTGACTGGACATGACCTGTTTGCCAGATGAGAAGATGGCAGGAACAGCAGATGAAGCATCTCATCACAGCATCTCCCCAGGTGTGGGGGAGGGAAGGGTTTCCTCTCACCAGCTGCCTCTTCCTGAGTGCTGCCTTGTTCCTTTAGTGCTTTCCCTGGGTGAGCTGGCCTGGGAGGTGAGGGGTCCTATGGTACCATGGATGAATGACACTTTGCTGTTGGGTGATCTCAAATTGCTGCTCTAGGCTGTCTTGCCAGCGCTTTCACCCTACCCTGCAACTCTCAGCTCCACCAGTGCAGTCATAATGCTTGCATAATGCTTGCCCATGAACCTGCAGGGATCACTTCTGCCTCTGCTCACAGGTTGTTCCAGTCAAAGGAGAAGTTAGCAATGACTGTCCAGCTGGGATGCAAGTTCTATGCAGACAGGCAAGAACTCTGCAGCCCCTGAGATTAAGCTGCAGGGGAAAGATTTTGCCTACAGGCAGCATCCCATCAGAAATGGATATAGTGCAAAGTGAAAATAAAAGGGAAACGAAAGGTCTTGGCTTTCTGTTTCTCTTACTGGCCACTGATTGCTGTATGTGGCTTCCCACAGAGACATGAGTGGCAGCAACCCATCAAGCATGGGCTGAATTTCCTCGTGGAAATGAGAGAATTCCTAATCAAAACACATCTACTGGTGCAATGCAGTGCAGAGGCAGTGCTTGTCCATCTTATCCCAGGACAGACCCCAGACTCCCAGGTTTATTTCCTGTAAATTTCTGAGGACATAAGGAGCTTTTCTCAGCACTTAAGTGTGCAGTGGCTTGTGGCCATTTTTTGAAAGCCCACTGCTCACCACTCTGCAACATGATAACCTTGCAGCAGCATTTTTCCCACTTAAAAAAATAGGCTTGTTTGACTTCATATGCAAGTCTGCTACATGGTTCTCAATGAAATTGAGGCATACAACATGAAGTCACTACCAGTGGCTTATTTAACTTCCATGCAAGTGGACAGGTTTCTCCATTTTCCTGACAGGTAACTTGCTGCTCATGGAATTGCTGGACAGCAGTAGAGGATTAATGGTTTTGAACTACAAGAGGAGAGATCAGGCTGGTCAGGAGGAAAAATTTTTTTACAATGAGGGTAGTAAAATACTGGCACAGGTTTCCCAGAGAGGTGATGGATGCCCCATCCCTGGAGACATTCAAGGCCAGGCTGGATGTGGTTCTGGGCAGCCTGATCTAGTTGAAGATGTCCCTTCTCATTTCAGGGGTTTGGACCAGATGACCTTTGAAGGTCCCTTCCAGCCCAGGCTATTCTATGATTCTATTACACTTGCTTACTATACAGAGACACAGATAAATCATCACCAGGGACACCCATGGCTCTAGTCTTCCTTTTATTTGCAGTATTTTTGTAATGCAAAACAAGGTACTGAAGGATGAAAGCACTGAAGGTAGCAGGAGTAATTGAAGAAGAAGAAAATCCCCAGCAAAACAGATCTCCAAATAGTTAAAAAAAAAAAAAAGATAGAGAGAAGAGCAGAGAAGGGTTCCTGCACTGCTACAGGAACGTAATTAAATGTCCTAATATGGTTGCATGGATAAACCTGAAACCTAGATTTTATCTGAAATAAAAGAATACAAGTCATCAGTTTTTCAAAGTCTAGAGGGAAATCTAAAAACAGAACAGGAGGAGGAAAGGAAGGAGGGTTGGTACTGCTCGAAGAGAACTGTGTCAAGTAACATTGGCATTATGAGGCAAAACAGAACAAATTTAGGAGATGCCATGATTCAGGTTGCTTGGTTAACTGTAATAGGTAATAGTAACACTGTCTTCTTGCAATCATATGTGCCAGAGCGAAGCCTTGGTTAATGCAGTGTGCATCCTGCTCATGAAGATGGCAGCTATTGGGTCTTGCACGAATGGCTCCATGCTTTAAAGCAGCAACCTATCCAAATTATTGAAGTAGGAGCAGAACTGTTCCCTTGATTTGCATGGAATTGTAACTTCTTAGAGAAGTTCAGGGGTTTACTATGATAATTTTTCATGCTTTATCTCTACCTACAGATTTCTTTATTATCTCCTAGCAGATACAGGCTTAGATATGATAAATTTGGCTCCTTTTCAGTTCTCCTACTCTGCAGGCTATAGTTCCATGTGCTGACGTAGTGTTGTATAGAGCAAGATATGAATTCAACTGGCCCCATCTGCTTTGGTTAAGAAGTGTTTCAGTACAAAAGAATGCTCTTCCATAGTCATGCAATGTGATTTGTTGGGCCAGCTGTTGTTCTGACTTGCCATATGCCATCTGACATCAGGTGCATTAAATGGGGCAAAAGACAGGCCAGAGTTGGCTCCTTACCATCAGGAAGAGATGCAATTAAGGCAAACGAGATCTAGCCCTTCCCTGGTTGGTCATAAGCCTAATTAAAGTAGCAGAACAGTCCAATCAGGAATGTATCTGTATGCCATGATATACATATATATATATAGGTGTGTGTATATATATATGTATGTATATATATATATATACTTTTAAAGCCTGGACATTCTCATTTTGGGTGGCATATATTGCATTCATAATACATCTAAAGTATGCTACAGGTTTTGGAAGCTGGAGCTGTGCCTCCATTGCAGGTTATTCCATCTGTGGTATAAAAAGAAACACAGAATTAGAGATACAGTCATAAATGTACTTCTCAGCCACTACATGAGTATTTTAGCACTTTTAAGTTATCCAGTGATCAATTTAGGTCATACCTATAATACCCATATTAAGAGCTGTCTGCTGCGCAAACTAGTCATACATGTAAGGCTGCTTTGGAAAGAGTGTTTTAGAGTTAGTAGAAACCTTCCTTACTTAAATACTGATTACTTAGTTAGGAAATAATTCTTCAGAAATTCTTTGCTATATTATGTTAATTAGTATTAATTAAACTGAGAGCAGATATCCGGACTGTTCTAATGATTCCTAAACTGTGTCATGTGAAGAATGCCCACTCCATGGGCTGTTTAGGATTTTGGTCCAGTCTGGCACAAAAGCAGACTTCAAGTGCTGTCTCTGTGAAGGCACTAAGTTGTGATGGATGTTTGATCAAGCACTTGGGGGAGGCTAGGAGAGACTTCTGCTCCCACCTGTCTGGGAATCAAGCAAATCCTTATGCTACCAAACAAGCTTTCACCCAATGCCCACTGCAGCTGATGGATTTCAGTGCTACTGAGGCTGAGCCCACAGAAGGAAAAAAAAGGATTCAACCAAAATGAAGTGCTACACTATTACTGCTTGCTTCTAGGAAGTACCTAATCTGGGCTAGAAATGGGATGAATTTTAATTCCTCAGTGTTCTCCCAACGAGTGTGTTAGTTTTACTTAACTCCTTCTGCTTCATGATCTGTGGGACAGCACATCAGCCACAGCCTCTATATACAATAGGATGTCTCCCAGCTGTGCAGGTGCTCATGCTGAATGTAGTCTTACTGGTTTCTTAGGCACTATCTCCTGGGCATTTGCGCAGGTGGTCTTTTTCACAGCCTGTCATGATGTCAGTTTTGAAGATAAAGTTTTCAACCTTGCCAATGGAGAAAGACTGGGGAAACTTGTTCTGAGCATCTGACTCTTTGCCTCGTTGGCAGAGTTTGCTGCAGATCTGGGAGAGTATTGCATAAATATGTTTTTGAGTTTGGAATGAAAAGCTAAGTATTTTTTCTGACCTTTATTTGCAGCCATCTTCTCTTCCTCTTTTTTCTTCTCTTCCTCCAGAGCTTTCATTTTTGCATCATACTCATCAGCACGGGTCTTCCACTCATTTCTGTTGTTCAGCAGCCCATCGAGCATAGGCTGAATTTCCTCGTGGAAACGGGAAAATTCCTAACCAAAACATACTTGTTAGCACAATGCAGCACAGAGGTGGTGCTTGTCCACCTTACCCCATGAAAACCCCTGCACCTCACCTCCTGGGCTGGCTAAAGCAGGTAAAGTACCAAGGGCACAAAGAGGGATCTAGATGCAGTGCTCCAGGGAGGGGCAGGTGTAGTGTCCTATACCTGCCCCTCTCCCCATGAGTGGTGTTGCTGCACCAGGAGTCACTCATCTGGGATTTGAACCCCTGTTGGAAAGAATGGGGTGTGCAAGGGTGTGTTGCTTACCTTATAGACAAATGTGCACACAAAGTCGATGAAACCCACTTGAAGCTTTGGAAGCTCAGCAGCTTTCCTCCTGTCCATCATGGGCTGTGGGAGGACACAAGTTTGTCATATTGTATGAGACACCTCATTGAAACAGACCCCTCTATTTTCTCCCTGAAAATGCCTTCTTGTGTCAACCTGGCAGTTATGCCATGCCATCCGTAAAGGCTCTCTGTCACAGCTCACTTCCTCGGCTGCAGAGCAGTCAGCAGCTATTTCAGACAGATCTCAGTGTGTATGTATTGAGAGGAGGACGAAGAGTTTTTCCCTTGTGCCTCTCAACCATATACCTGAGAAAAGGTTTATGTTACACAGTGCTGAAGACTCTTGGCTCTTTCAATGCCAAATTTAAGTATTTGTTGTTATAGCAGAAAAAAGTATATGCTAAGAAACAATGTACTTCTAATTACCAGAAATGATTTCTGGACTCTACAAAGTTTGTGTTTGTTGTTTTTTTTAATAGAACTTCTTTCCTCTGTGATGTATGTATTCAGTTTTCCTTTTTTCTGCAAGGGATCAGTGCAAAGTCTCAAGGGGAAGGGTCACTCCTTGCTGGGTCACAATCACTGTAACCCATCTAACTATATGGAGAACTGCACAAGCAGCTCTGTCACAGAGCATCTTCCCTAGCTGAGTGCCCATTTTTCCACTGACTTTTGGCATTCATGGTGATTTCAGAACACTCACAGGGCTCTGAGAGCAGTGTTGCTTGTACTAAGTCTCTGCTGAGACTTGCTATCTGAGCTGAACTTTCTGGCTCTCACATGGTACTTACAATAGGCTGTTGCTGAAGGACGCTTATTTCTAAGTCTCCTTGCTCCCAGAACTCAGCTGCTACCAGCAGAGCTACCTACATTGCCAGGGGGAGAAAAAGAAAAGTTAGCATTGACTTTGGCTTTACAACTTGATGTGCTTCAGGTCTCTAACATGAGGCAAATCTCACTTTTAAACCCTCTGTCTCTTTCTGCCCAAGCCCAGCCACAAACTTTCTCCTGAGAAGTACCACAGTGACCATGGGTTTGCACCCATGTAGTGGTAGCTCAACAACCTTATGGCACTGAAGCTTATTAGTACTGCTTATCTATTAAGAAAGATTTCCTATATGTCCCCCTCAAGGATTTGCCTGTTGGTCACAGTTGTGGCCGCCTGTTATGGTTTTCTCAGTTGTTCTTTTTCTGTCCTGAACAGGAAGGTGGGTTTTATTTCTTTTATCCTCCTTTAAAATTTAATGACAGTTTAATGAAGTACAGTTCAGGAGGGAACTTCTAAAGGAAACCAAACAACTGAGCAAACAGCAGGTATTGCTGTAAAAAAACCCTCCACCCATATGTTACATGCAAAACCCTTCACTGTATCTCAAGAAGCTAAATATTTTGGGGGGGGTTATTTTCTTCTCTGATAAACACGAATTTTCTAAAGAACTCACAACTGCAATCTTAAAGATTGATTTAGCATCAAAATCATTGTTATTCTCAAGTCCCTGTGGTAGTTTTGATAGGAGGCTTTGATTCAGCTTCCACACAGCTTATTGCATTACTTTGAAGTGTAAGCTAGAGAAATCTAACAGTATATCTAGTATCTGACCTTACTCTGGACTTCCCAAGGCTTTGTGATTGCTGACAGATCACAGGCAGTCATCATCATGGCCCTAAAACCAGGAAAGAAATTAGTTTATTCTCTAAGCCCGCACCCTACCTCTTTCAGGCTCAGGATGCTCGTGCTCTAATGCTCCCTTAAGTATCAGAGGTCCCTGCTAAAGTTATAAAGCTAGATAATGTGATAAAGGTAGATAAAGTGATGAAGATAGATAAAGTGAGAAATTAAAATGGGTTGCTGAAACAGCCTTGGCTCTTGCTGGGACACTCATCAAGGATTGCTCTCTTGACTAAAATGGATTTATGCTAGGGAACTGCTTGCTTCTGGCACTAAGATATTCGCTGCTTTAATAATTTACTGGGCTGAACATCTTGACTGTGGAGTAATATCTTTGTCTCCCACATGGAGGTGTAGCAGCGCAGACTGCTGCAGCTGAGGTTGTGGGTGCACTTCATCACCAGAGCAAAGCATCTGTCCAGTCACAACAGCAGCATTGTGCAACTCAGACTGGTTGCCACTTGGAAGAACAACTAATGGGTTGGATTCCCATACATCTGCCATTGCAGCCTGCCCCTGCTTGTGGCCTGCAGGGTGGTCTGGTATATGGCCGGAAGGGATTTTGAGTCTCTTTAGGAGTATATGACCAGAAGGACACTCCAAAACCAGTCACTATTGTACCTGTTTTCCCCTGTTTCTCCAGAAAATCATATTTGAGCAGACAGTAATGTGTCATGTGCAGATTTTAGTAAGTGCAGCACAAGGCATGTTCTGGAGCTATCTCACCAGGTGACTGCATTACTAACCCTTTCAGAGCCGATTACTCACATGACAACCTCTTTCTTTGTTGTCTCCAGAGACAGGTATTCAGTCCAGGCAGTCGTGCTATCATATGTCTTGGACTCGTCGACAATCTTCTGAAACATTGTTCTCTTTCTTTGAGGTGGGAAAAAAAATAAATAGGAAAAGCTCCAAAACAAGGAAACAAATATGTTAAGAAAAGGTGGCTGATCCTGGCATTGATAACCCTTACAGAAGGGTTTCCAGTAGCTGCTGTCCTAGCATTTAGGTCCTCAGGGAAGCCCCCAGTAAATCCAACCACCATCACCTGCTTCTCTTAAGTTGGGGAAACTATTATGAATGTCTTAAAAATAAGTGTAGTGGTGAGTCATGAGTAAGAACCTGAAAGTAGGAGCTGCTGCAAGTTATGTCAGCTTCCACCTTCGTTGATAGTGCAAGAAGGCTTTTTCCCTGAATGTTAAACAAACTATAGAAACCTAGAGCTGGCTTTGTGAAGCTACCTGGCTTTACCTGCATAGTCTGATCTTGCTAACCTTATTTATATATCTAACTATATATATCAAATTCTGGGGAGGTGTTTATACACGACACACCCATGTTTTGAGTGGTGTGAAATTTGGAAAAATCTGCTGTTTCATTGCTAGCAAAGAAGACATTTAGGCCAGATTCATAAAGCAGCTTTCATACATGTTCTGTGTATATCATTTTGCCTGGGTCGGGTCTCAACCAAGCCTTTGTTTGCATGGACCAAGGATACCAAAGTCTGGTTTGTGTGCACCTGGTAAGGAAGAGGTGGTAACTGGTCCCATATAGCCACTTTGGAGTAAGAGGACTGGGTATTGCACCCTTCCTTATATTCCTGTTTTGCGGACTTTATAATATTTTGCACGATCATTCTCCAGTGCAAACCACAGAATGAGTCTCTGGTCTTGGCACTGTATTTTGAAAGCACATTTTGAAAGCTCCCTGCTAATTAGAAAGTCATACGTTGTTGAATTCCAGCTGTGTGTCCCAGGAAGTCAATGCATGCTGAAAATGCGGCCCTTGCCAGGTCATTCACCATTCATGAGTGTCTTTAGTGTTGAAGCACTAGCAAAGAGTGTCTGAACCAACAGGCATCTCTTTCTGTTACAGGATCATACAGCACTGCCTTGTTGGAAATTGAGGCTTAAAATGTCATGTATTTGATATAATGAGTAAAAGTCCAAAGTTTTTTTGAGCAGTTTGCATTCTCCCCATCAGCCCTCATGTCAGTATTAGAGGCAGTGAATAGGATCGTTGCATGGGGGGTTCTCAGAACAAAACATCACTTTTTGCCTTTATAAAACATGTGTGTATGTTACCGACTTACTTGAAGTAGAGTGCAAGGTCTGTGGCTATAATGGCAATATCCATCAGGTGAATCATGTGCTCATGCTGTCTGCGGTTGAGGTTCTGACATATATTCAGCGACTGAAAAGCAAAGAAAAGGGAGCTGCAAAACCCAGGCATTGTGGTGTTGTGAGTTCCTGGGCCATCTCCCTTTCTCAAATATAATACGTATTTTTAATATTAATAAAATAGTAATATATTTCTCCCCTAAGGTGCACGGGTTGTGAGCCCTGTTCACTGTATGTTGTTGCCTAGTCTCCCCTTTTGTTCACTGAACAGAGTCAGTGTCCTGAAGCTTGTTACACAGCATGTGCCCAGACCCTGTGCCCTGATCCCACTGGCAAGCTTTCCTAAAATGAGAAGTTAGCGGGGGAAGTCTGTCAGCCTTGGCCCTGCCAGGAGGGCTACAGGACAATCCTGTGTTTAACATATTTACATGGGGATAACAATATGGCTTATGAAGAAACCAAGTCATGTGTTTACGAAGCCTATGCATTTTGGTCCTGGGTGAGCATCTAGTACTTGGGAAGTGAGGCAACTGCAGAGTTGGTATAGCTGCAGAGCGGGTATCCCAATCACAGAAAGGTCTTGTGCTAAGCTGTCAGCTCTATTGCTGAAAAAACTTCCCTGAAAGTAAATTATTCGTGTCCTTGCATTACAGTTTATTACCAACCTCTTCAGAGAGCAAGAATTTTCCAAATTCCAAGTGATGTCTCTCTAAAATGGAGGATCCGTGAAGTTTAGCTAAAGGATTTTGAGATCTGGTTGCACAAATAAAAAAATTAAAGATGTTACCACAGCACTTAAAAAATGAAGTGTCCCATTTTATTTTTAATTTTGTCACACATCAATGTTCAACTCATTCTAAAAGGCTTAAGAGTAATATTTTTAATAGCTAATGACTTCAGTCTGGTAGAAGAGTTTTTTAACACTGCTTATGACTATTTGGATGCTGTATGAAAGATCCACTTCAGATTTCACAAAAATGTTGTTTGTGACTGGACTGTTATTACCCAGCATAGTAAGCTTGTTTAATTCCTGAATAACTACATGTTCATATCTAGTAACGGGAACAGAAGAAACAGCAGTCCTTGGACACTTTCCTAGCTGACAAACAAGACACTCTTTTATGCAAAACCCCATCCACCTTCACTTACATTTACCAAAGCTCCAGAAGACAGTAAGACAATATAGCCAGCAAGCATTGCAGAAGAGCTGTGATCTGACACTACTGGACATCAGAGCAACAAAGGCTCTACTGGTCATGAAATTATGCAGCTGTTCTTCTGTAGCTAGTCACTACCTACTGGGGGCAGCACCCTCATACTTGTAGGTGCTTTATTTCTGCAGGTGGTGAGGGCAGTGCAGTGCGTGGTAGATTTTCCATAGACACCTTCCAGCAAAAAGTAGGCCTCTTATGGCCAGGTTCCTCCCAGTGGCATCCTGAGTCTTCTAGGGTGCTGAGGATACTAAATGCCTGTGCTGCACATGTTCCGCCCTGTAACAGTAATGTAGAGTGTAGCTTTAACCAAAGGAGGTTTGCTATGAGCTAAAGAAAGCCCCAGAGAGCGCTGCAAGATTTCAAGTGCTGTAGTAGCCTGAAAAGTGAAGTTATTTGCAAAAAAAGTTTGCAGTGTATGAAACAGCTGTTCTGGAGTTTGGTGTGACCACAGCCTGATCCCACTCCACACGAGAGCAGCAGTAAATGGTTTGAAGTAGTAGGAAAGTACTTACTTCATTTGGTAAAGGTTGTTCGTTCCCCTGTGGTCAATATCATGGCACAGAGCAGCAGTTACCATTGCAAGGGCCTCGAGGTCTGTGTAATACCGCTTCAGTTTGCCAGTCTGGAGGGTGAGAATTTGCATGTTAGTATCTCTTATAGAAAAAGTATCTCTTATAGAAAAAGTATCTCTTATAGTATCATTTGTTAGTATCTCTTATAGAAAAAGGTACTGAGCTGTTACTGCTCTGTTCTGGGGATCTCCTCATTGAAACAGCCTGGGAGAACTGAAAATACTCATGAAGCTAAATGTAGAATGTGGCGCACTTAGGGTAAAATGGGGAAGCAGCTGGAAACAGAACAATTCAGACTCAGATAGGCGTGTTGTACATATGTGCTTGTTGCCCACCTGCAATGTTGCATGCCTGCTTCTATAGCAGCCTCTTGCCCTAGGAACATCTGGGTCCTCACAAGAACCCCTCCAGTCACTGGACACAAAGTGAGCCCCTTTGTGAAGGGGCTTTGCCTCTTTCTGAGCAATAGAGTTCAGATTCTAATCTGAATCACCCAAAGGATTATCTGGGGGACTGTAGACATGATTCTGATGCGAGCTGTCTGGGTCATACTCTCTGCACCAGGTCCATTCCTTGTGTGGAACAGCAGTCTGACACCTTTTATTGTTGGGGCACCTGTGGCCTTGAGAGCCTGTGAGAAATGGCACTTGCCACATTCACGCTAGTGATTGACTTATGCCTGCCTGGAAATGGAAAATGTGAGGTTGTCTGCATCCCTTCCAGCTAACCTCAGTCTGGCTCTTACTGTCAGAGACTATTGGAGGAAGGGAAGTCCGGTAGCCTGTCTCCCCTACATGTTGCAAGTGCAGCAGAAGACCTCCTGCTAACAAAGTCAAGCCACAGCATTAGCTGGGGAGGTGTTACCTTACCATCAGGAGAGTGAACATGGTCTGCGCGACATTGAAGCCATGGCGCCAGTTGTGGTAAGTTATCTTCCGGTAGCCTTTGCTGACGGAGTACACAAACCTTACCAGTACCTGCAAATGGGGGGAAGAGGATGTCAGTTTGTGTGATGAAGCTGCTGCCTGTTGCACTTGTAATAAAGACCATGCACAGAAATCATGAATGAGGTTCAGAGGTGGCCCTAGAAAGAAATCAGAAGCTGTAATAACATCATCTTACCACACAGCGTTGCTGTAGTCAAGCCTAGTGGAAGGCTAAAGGGAACACTAAAATATAGCTTTTTTCTAATCTCAGAGAAACAAAATCAAAGATGCCTGAGGGACAAACAAGAAAGAGCAATGTCCAGATGAAAATAGATTTGATCCTACCGTTTGTGAATTTGTTGAATTTCCATGTTTCTCTATGTATATAAGATTTATTAATACTGATTAGTTTTACTAAATTACTGTGATTTAGTAATACTAATACCTCTTTTTAAGTGATATGGCTCCGTAGGTGTAGAGGTGGGTAGTGTTTATATCATCTAAACAATTATAATATAATGCATGAAATAACAAAATGTTTTTTTCCTCTGCATTCTACTTCTCCACATGTACTACCTCTTGTAGCTGTGCAGGTTTTCTCATTAGGGAGCAAATTAATCATGGATAGGTAATTCATTTTTCAAGATCTTAGCTGCTCAGAGTGGCAGCAAAGAATGACTGCTTTTCATACCTGTATCAGAGGTTAGTTGTTACAGAGTAGATATTTGGAATACTTTCTGACATTGACATGCTATCAGTAAAAAGCGTAGAAGTAATTCCCGTCCAGAGCACCCCGGTTTACTCCTACTTCCCAGCCTGCCTCTCCAGGGTGGAAACTCTTCCTGCAGTTACCCCTAGATCCCACTAGATGGCAATAAACCTCACATGATGTGCTGAGAAGCCACCGCTGAAATGCCAGTTTCGCGGCTCCTGCGGTTTCGCATGTGAAGAGCGCCAAGACCTGTGAACTTCCGCATCAGGGGCTAGTGGACCCTTGCTCTCATATGGTCACACCGCTCTTGTCGCCAGCAGCCAGGTAACAACTGCACCAAATGAAGGCATGTCTTTGTTTGAAGGGGGAAGAAAAGCAGATTGACCTGCCATTGTGGGTATGTTGTCTGAAAGCTGTCAGGTATGTACTATAGCAAAGTATGCACGATTATGCACTGCCCTGTGTTGCGCCTGGAAACTGTGCTTTTACAGTGAGGCTGTGAGAGGCATTAAACACGGCAAGTGCAACCCATTTTTTACATGGCGTTTTTCCCATCTACATGGACCTGACAACAAGTCCATGCCTGTGTCAGGCACCCCAGGGTAGAAGAGGCCAGCTTCATTCCCCAAACACATATGTGGCAGGCAGAGGCTTTGTGAGGGGATCCACTGCCCTCAGTGAGACAAGGGGGCTTAGGATACACACCCCTGCAAGCTCCCAAAACCCCAGAACTATGGCTGCACCATGAGGTATGCAGGGCATGAAGGGGGACCTCAACCATTCAGTGTTGAATCTGCTGGCCATCCAAGGCAGGAGACCCTGAGTGCTGCCAGCTCCTACCTCCTGTGGGATCTGGAACTTCTTCACCACGCCGAGCTCGTAGTACATCTGAATGCCACACTTCACCAGCTCTAGTTCAGTGCAGTCAAAATCAGAGAACCTGAACTCGTAGATTTCAAACTTGGTGGGCCCTGGGAGTTCTTCTTTCTGTAAAGGAGGTGGGACAGTTTGTTGCTGCATTACTTATGCCATCCCTAGAAACACCTGGAATGGGTTTTGCTTAATACAAATTTATCAGCATCATACTGCTAGGAACTTCTGCTTTTAGAATATAGCATATAAGTAGACTGAAATGCAACTTTTCATGATAACGCCGTAAGTGGGGAATAGGGAAGGCGTTTTTGGTCAGGTTCAAGAAATACTGCCTGTTTTCTGTTAAGCACTTTTCGTGTTGATTTGCTATAGTTTGAAGACCCCAAGACTTGAGAGGTCTTATGGGGAAGACTTACAGCCCTCCATATTTACTCTGAAGAACAAATAGTGTGATAGGTCAAGCTGGCTGATGTGTTTCCAGGTGGACTCTGACTCCCTTGAGACAAAGTGGCAGGGAGCTTCCCTGGGAGCTGGGGAAGGCATTCACTGCCACCTGATAATAACCTTAAAGTCACACAGCAGAGGAGGGCAGGATATACTTTGCCTTCACCCTTCACCAGGTGCCCTGTCGATGTGTACCAGTATGTCATCACTGGGAACTCTTCCCTGCATCCATGCAAGCAATATTTGTTTGCCAGGGCTATCCACTGGAGTGGTACACTGCTCTTACCAGGATTCTTGCCAGCTCATCTTCCTCACACTCGCTTGGCTCCTTCCCCAGCTTTTCTCGTGTTGGCTGCAAAGGTCACACACATGTTAAACTTACAACCGAACCCCACTGGACTTTGCCCTGTGAAGCTTTGGGGCAACCTAGGGCAGTTCTCATATGCAAAGTGCATTTTCTTCCTGGATCTTAGCTCTATCTAGGGTCTTTCAACCCATTCGTCCTGGCAAAATGTTCTCTCTTTCCTTGATTATGTTTCATGTTCATATTTCCTCCACTTGCAAATGTCCCCCTTGAGCCAATGTCTCAGCTGGGTCTTCTGACTCCACACCTGCTCCACTAAGGAGATTTTGGGGAGTAAATCAGCTCCTCTTTCACCCTACATACCTTCCCTGAGTATCAGCTGTGTCAGCCCATATCCAAGACCAGCTTTGCTGAGGAAATGAGGAATGACACAGAGTGGCAGTGAGCTGAGGCAGAGAGGCAGATCACAGAGTCAAAACAGAGACTTTTTCTGTCTCTGTGCAGTAACTGGGACCCTGGGTCCTGCCTCCACGCCGTGGTGCTTAGAAGCTTTTCTGTTAGATGGGAGGCTTGTGTCTGTGCCTTAAGTCGTGGGCAAGACCAGCACCCTTGGGAGTGTGCTGCACCTTGTGAGGCATTACCAGAATTTCCTGGATTTCATCCTTGTCACACTTCACGTGGTAGAGCACCATATCCTGTGCAATGTCTTTCCTGTTCTCCAGCTTGTTCATCTTATCGTATGTGTCTGTGTTGAGTACAGACCAACCCAGGAACTGTGTCAAGGACTTGGTGAGGAGAAAAGAAGGAAATGGTGGAATAAACAAAACGTGTTCCTTAGACACACAGAAATATAACACTGAATGATATATTTTGGGAGAAATGCAAGCTCCACTTTGGCCACATGTTTATCAATGAGTGTTTGCTCCTGACTCCTGCTTGCTCCTCAGCAGAGCAGCTCCCCAAGTGTTGGACCTGCTTAGACCTCCAGAGCATCTATGCGTGTGGAGGACCCTCTATCCAGGGTGGATATTCAGCATATGGAAAGCTATTCCTGTGTTGTTGCAATTGTCCCTGTGCCTGTGGAAAGGCTGGTGTCACAACGCTGACAGCAGGTCAGGAGCCCTTGTATTGAGGGAGAAAATGATATTCTTATCACCTTTCATATATGTTTACTTATACCTTGCATTTGCTCCCATCTTTTTTGCTGTTCAGTGGCCAATTCAAGCTGATTTTTTTTTTTTTCAGTCTTTTTGTTTGGTAAAAAAAGCCTATTTCAGGAAACGTTCTGATTGATAATGGATGGCAAGAGCTAAATGCCTAAATTGGATTGAAAATAGCATAGGAGCATTTCTAAGCAGCAAGGTCTCTAATCACAGCTGCTGTTTGTAGATTCAATACCTGGCTACCCTTTGTATCTTAGCTACACAGAAAATTTCTGTGTAATTTCTCAAAGGAGCTGCCCAGCCAGTGTGAGCCAGATGCATGTATGTGAACACAGGTCAGAATGGTCATATGAGTACATAGCAGCTGCTCATGGCTAAGTGTCCAATCCAAGAATGCTGAAACAAAACGATGCAAACACAGCTGGGTTTCCAAGACTGAAAACCCCCAGTGTTTTATATAGTTGCTTTGAAAACTTCCAAGCTGATGCATAACACCTCTATAAGTAACAAAGAAACTTACTTAGCTGCAAAACCCTGGGGGATGCTTTATAGGTATACAATGGGCAATAGTGACCTTTCTCAAGCATATGAATTACTTCCAGCTGCATCAAGGAACTATACCTCCATGAGGGTTTCATCTTGTTCATCAAATGGCTTCCCATCTTTTCTGTTATAAAATGTGACAACGCCAACAATTTCTTCCTTTTTGTTCACTATAGGCATGGAAAGAACATTTTTGATAGTCCATCCTGATTCATCTAGAGGACCTTCCTTGAAGCAATAGCAAGCAGAAAGACACAATGTACTTAATGTGTTTTATAAATACATCAGCATTCTCATTTTACATAAAGGCTGCTGTGTGAAGAAATACTAATATGCATAATATTTACTCTAAATTACATTTTTGCATATAAAGTAGAACCCTTGATGGGACTGAAAGTTTTCACTGTACCTGAAAATTAAACATCTCATCTGCAGCAGCATTCATGATGTTGCAAATCTAGGGGATCACACAAAAGAAAACATTTTACAACATGGGCAATGAGAAGTTTAAATACCAAAACAAAAACCTGAATTGACGAGAAAGCAGCATTAGTCTGACTTCATCTCAGAAAGCCTTGATGAAGCCTTAGTTAAGTACTTACAAATCCACTTTCAGCCACATAGGTTGGCAGTCCAGTAACCAGCGCCCAGTGATCTGGGGTAGGATTTCTGAATGGAAGAAAAACATGTAAAGGAAATTAAAGATATATGTTGACTGAAGAATGATTATGAAGATGACATGTATTCAGCTGACTGCACAGTCCACTTTTACATGTTTCATTGTCAGTTACTAAACCGTCCTGTTACTTTGAAAGGACCCATGTGCACAAGCAAAACTTTTCCACATGAGGTAAATACTTTTCCTTCAAGGATACGATGCAGAATAACACATGAAATAACATAGTCTGTGGACACTTAGCAAAAAGTTGCTCCTGGGGGTGGGGGGTAAGTTGCAGATCGTCAGCACAGAGAAAAGTAAAAGAAAGCTCCTGGCTCAGAGTTTCTGCCAGCCTGAACTTCTGAACACTGCTGTACCTAAGTAATGTGCCCTTTCTTGCAGCATGAACAGCAGTGTGAAGTGGCGTGACTAGAACTGGGCAAAATGCCTGTTATGTCAGCTTTGCCCAAGGTGCTCAAGGCTCCCCCAAGGCCCCTTTGAAAACTTCAGTGGCAAGAAGAGAGGGTGGCTTTCAGACAGACGAGTCTTAGTGTGGTATCAAGAGAGAAGGAAAGGCCAGAGGTAGCCTTGAGATGGGGTCAGTGACTGGAGGATGAGAGAGAAGCAAGGAAGCTGGATGACAGTTAGGAGAACAGGACAGACCGTGAGAAGTTGGGCAGAGGGGTGAATGGCAGAGCTGGGACAGTGGGTGTCTAAACACAAGGACAACCCGGATGGGTTCACCCGCTGACACAGGGAAGGTACCAAGGAGAAGTGATGCGTCAGCCCGCTAAGGGGAGTGGCAAAACTGCAGGTGTTCAAGGAACTTCTGCATCTAAAAAGGATCACTGGTTGCTGTAACTTTTGGAGCCCAAATTGCTAGCCATGGTCCCAATGCCATGGAGGAAATCTTTGTCCTGTAGGAATGTGAGTCATAGCATCAACTTGCATTCTGGCTCTCTTAGTCTGTATTCTACCTGTCCTTTGAATATTTCCTCATGAGCCTTTATGTCATGGAGAAGCTTGGTTTTAGCTAATCTCTGTGTCAGGGCCTAGTGGACAAAACCTGGGCACTTACGGGATGACTTTGATGTCTTCTTTTCCGTGTAATATATAATCAATGACCTTGTAAAAGACTATTTCCTACAAATAAAAATAAAAGTGATGTTAAGATTAGTGGTGAGGCAATACAGCCAGACAGGAGAGAGTTTAAGAAATCTGGTTCTGACATACCCTGCCATCTGGGGTACGAGGTCCTGAGTAGGGGGGAACTTCTCCCAGCAGGACTGGCCACAGGTCAAAAAATTCCTGGTTTTAAAATGAAAAAAAAGTATATTTGGAGTAAAATAGTGCCTTGAGCCTCAAAGTAACCACTGCTCTACCATGCTGGTTTTGGTATTGTGTAATGAAGGCTTGAAATAATGAGACTAATTTGATACTATGCAGTATGATGGTATATCCACATCACGAAGTGTAAGGTGCATTATGTGGCTGTATATGGTCATGTACTGCCTATACACAGGATGCTGCTTCATTCAGTGAACAGAACAGGCTGTACCTGCAGAGCAAATGGTTATGTCAATATATCATGTTCTTAATTTTTCAGAGTGTGACCATAGGACTGATTTGCTACTTGCCATCTTGCTAAAGTGAAAGATTTTATTTTCTTCCCTTAGGTCAAAGTGTCATTAGCAAACTCACGATCTTTTAATACCTGTCTTCACAGGAGAGCATGCTATAAAGCCTCTGGCAACATGGTGGACATCACGATTCATGGTAGGGTAGCCTCAGTCAGCTTAACCGTGGAATAAAGCAGGGCTCCCATGACAAGAAAACTGTGTAACCCCCACATATAGCTTGTAAAGGCACAGTCAGACCAAATCAGAGCTGAAAAAGTAACTTCCTTCTGTCAGCTTACTTTCATGAAGCCAAATTTTGCCTAAAAGCCTGAATAACATGCACATGGATGAGTCTTTGAGGAAGGTGGCTTATGTTGCAGGCTTTGACCAGGATTGCTGTAGTCAAACACCTTTGTTTTCCTAGCCCGTGGCTCTTTTGACAGTTCCATTCCAGTTTTCTGGAATTTTCTTTCTCTCTGTTCCCTTTCTATCTCTTTCCTTTATCCCAGGCTCCTCATTTGCCAAAAGATGTACAAGACACGTGAACACTCACCTTCTGCTTTGTCATGTCCAGGAGACCTACTGAGTACCGGTCACAGTTCAGATATGCTCTCACTGTGTAAAAAGCCTTGTGGAACTGCCTCTCAATGTCTGTTAGTTCCTCAAAAACCTTGTTAGCTGACCACAACAGCACCTGCAGGATAAAACTCAAATGTACACATAGCTTCTCCTTGAGAGCTGGGCTTCCCAAATGAATTTGGAATAACAAGGAAGTAGTGGGGACTTTATAATTCAGTTTCTGAAAAGTGCAATAGCAGCCTACACTGCAAAGTGTAAAAGCATTGCTTATTCACACTAGGAATTGCTAGTGAAAGATGTGTTGTCAGAATGAGTCAGGTCACCATGGAATGCTATGTAAAAGTTCAGTCTTACAAATAAAGCACAAAAAAGTAGTAGTGCCAGATAAAGAGATAGCTCCACTTAAATTTTATGTCCATAAGTAAATGCTTGCATCCAAAAACAGTTCCACCAAAAGTGTTGCAAATTTGGAGGCTGGAGTTGGAAATATCCAAGTTGACATTTTCCTCAAAGCCCTTCCACTGCTGCTTTGTGTGCATATCAGCCTATGATCCCTTCCCTATCCTGTGCCCTACAAATGCACCCTTTAGAAAAGTGTTATTAGGCTCTTTCATTTTTAATAATTGAGGTTTTGTGGCAAATTAGGCTTAGCTAAAGCATGTGTGCCTGTATCTGAGTGCGCGTGCTTTGCTTTCCACGCCCATAGGACACAAGGAGTAGGGCTTTAGAAGCACTGAGAGGTGCTGATGAAGGTGACTGGACCTGTGCTTCGAACAAGAAGTACTATTACATGGCCACAATCAAGAAAAGTGTCTCACCTCTTCACTGGCCACTAGTAAATGTTTTTGGTAGTTCTGAACTGCATCAGTTTCTGTTTCTAATCCATAAATCGGAACAACTTGGCCACTCCTACAGAGTCTGAGGTGTTCAATATCACTGGCCTCTGAGCATCCTTCAGATAGGATAGTGTTGTCATACAAACTTTTAGAGGAAAATGACCAGTGGTTTATTTTTTGGCATTTTACAGCGTGGAATAAGTAATGCTGAAAGCCACAAAGCCCAGTGGGAACCGAAAGAAACACCTGAAGAATGGCCAGTTCATGGAATGATGTAAATAAGTTGGAAAATGTGTTACATGGTCTTCTAAGACTCTTTCACAGCATCTGAGCACAAGCATACCAAACTGTCTTTGCACAAGCTGTTTTACTTACAGCATCCCCCAGCCTCTGCAGTTGCGATTTGCAATTCTGAAATCTTAGACTACCTTAGAGACTGTCATTTGCTTACTTTGTACTTCAGCGCTTGAAAGTCTCACAGAATCAACCATATTAACTCTCGCACAGAATTTTAGATCTATATGTCCAAAGGTTTGCCAGTTGAACTAGTGGTAGAGCTGGCTGTGTGTCTTGCATCTCTTTCTCACTTTCCTCTCTTTCTGTGGGACCTGCTGATGCAGCAGTGATACATGAACACAGGACTCATGCAGACCAGACCATGCTGTGGGATGCATTAGGCCTTCTCTCTCTTGGGTCCCCTCTTTTATTTTCTAGCCCTTTCATTACCTTCCCCTGTCCTACTGCTAAACCTCAACAGGAATAAACCTTTGCTAGTTCTATTTTAGTTGAGTTACTCAGCATTGCTAGATGGATATATCACCTGACTATCATTCATGCTTATGATCACTGAAAAAATTGCATGTCCTCTCCAATAACAGTCAGTTGTCTGTTGCAGAAAGGGATTGCATGGATTCACATCCAATCCCAATAAATTCGAGAGTCCTTTCATAATCCAAGTCAAGGAAATTAATGGTGGCTGAATTGCTTCAATTCAGAAAACCCTAAACCCCTCAGCTATGTTGATTTCTAATGAGGGAGGCCAATACAAAAGGCATGTGTGAGTCATTTTACTGGCATTAAGAGAAATTCTATAGCCCTTTTTAATAAGCAGGTAAGGAAAAATACCACATTCTTAATTGTTTAGGAAATATCTTAGTGCTGCTGGTTGAAGTGGTTAAACACCCCAGGAGTCTCAGGTCAACAAAACGTCTGGAGCTCAGTTCTGTTGAAGCTGGTGCCACTGCATCAGCTCCTGCAGTTCTGCCAGGAACAGAAAATAATGAAGAACTATGAGGGAGGAGCAGTATCTTAAAGCTGAAAAGGGCACCTTTTATTTCTGCTCTTCAGGCATAAATCTCTGAACAGATAAGCTAGAGCTTTGAAATCAGAAGAATGAACTCATTTGATTTGGGGATACAGCCCAATCTGCATTTTCACTCTTACCTGGCCTCTTCGAGTCTCACAATTGTGAAGATAACTCAAGTGATAAATTTTCAAGTTCAAGGAAGCAAAATTCAGGTACTTCAGAAAAAGCTGAAAAGCCAAAAAATGAGATTGAGTCGAATGCAGTAGCAGCCTCCAGTATACTGGATTTCATAACACCCCTTCAGCAACGTCATGGTAATTCCCCTGGAAAAATGCTTTGCTTTGCACTGGTATGAGATAAGGCTTATCCCACCGTAACTTCCCTGAAAGATTTCTGAGATAAGCATCCTCATAATGAGCCTCTTATGTTAGAGGGTGAGTCCCCTGTGGGGAAATTCACACCAGTGGAGCTTCACTAAAGCAGACATCCCTACTGCAGTAGAGTCTGTGTTACGTGTCAAAAGTGATACCCGCTTGATAGAAACTGAGCTACGGACCACTTACTGCTTCGTCAGAGCTGGTGAAGTATGGACCATTTAGCTTATTAAGAGCCAGAATAACAGCAACTAAATCTTTGCCATTCAAGATGGGTGTTGCAAGGATGCTTTTCGTAGTGTAGTCGGTGAGCTCGTCAACAAATGAACTGAACTGGGCACACTGTTCAACAGAGAATTTACAAATTAAGCATTTCCCACAATATGTGCAGTCTTAAAACCAAGTTAAAGCACAACCTCTCAAAATAAGCTGCCTAAAAAAAGTTTTGCTTAAAAAATTATTGAGGAAGATAAATGAATTAGCAGAAAATTGAACAATGTACAGGTGATAAAGCTGGTATCAAGAGAACTGACTGTGGCTTCTCACTGCAACACATGCAGTTCTTCCTCGCAGAGATCCTGCAAATCATGAGTTTTAACACTGCAAACTCTGTCAGAGGAAAGAGGCTTTCAGATCACTGACATCCTTTGTAGTACCTCCTCCATGCTTTCCTCTGACTTCCCATTAACATGTTACCACAGTTACCAGACAGTTACCACACTGCATTGTGTAGCCACACTTCATAAATCAGTGCTGTCCTGTGCAGTCATTAGGAAGTTCATTCCCCCTCTTTTTAATTCTGCTTTTGCCTAGGTCCTGAAGCTGCTATTGGCTTGCAGCCTCCATGAAGCCTTCTACCCCTTGTTTTCTTGAAAATGTTCTCCCACACATTCCCTTCCATGTTGCTGGGCCTTTGTGCATGGGATGGTAGATAGAAGAGAAGGAAAGAGAGTTTTTAAAGAGAGTTTAAGTCACATTAAAAGAGAGTTTAAGTCATTCTGATGCTTCCCCCCTCCCAAGAAAACAAAAGTGGTTGCAAAAGCAAATCAATGTTTCAGTATGATCTGTGAAGGACAAGGCATTTTTTGCTGAAGCATTTGTCTGTGCTTATATTGAGCAACAAATGCATGGATAAACAGATGGTCTCTTTGTAACTAGCAAACAAAAGATGGAGTAATCCCAAATGCCATATTTGGGTCACATGGATTTTAGTTTTATACCAAGTGGTTTATTACTACTGCCATTCAGGTTTAAATGATTCAACCCAGGAGTATAGGGGGTAAATACTGTCATGAAGGCATAAAGATATAGCATTAAAATTCCTCGGATCCCTCTTGGTATTGCAGTGTGCAGGTTTGCTAAAGAGTTTTTTTGGTCAGACCTTGTCTCTAGCTGCTTCTGGTGAAGATCACCCACACACAGGTCCACTCTCTCTGTTTGATAAAAATGCCTCTGAATTCCCTTGACCCAAACTCTATCAGACAGCAAACATTTTCAAATTGCATTTGTGGTGGAAACCCCTTCTGGACTCACTATAAAGGATTTCTCTCTCTTCGGCAGGTACTCATGGAATAGAAATGTTTGTGGAAATTTCCATGTGCTTTCAATGCAGATCTGGTTGTACCTCTCTCTACTGGACTAGATGTGATTTTTCAGAAAAGCAAGGTGTGACACTGCACTTGTTAGCAGGAATTAACACATACTGTAATTAATTTGTTTAGATTCACTTCACTCCATAAATGAAATTGGAAGCAACTAATAGACTTGCCACTGGTGCTTTGGCTTCCAGGACACAGCTATTACACTGCAAGAGGTTTGAGCCTCAAGCACTAAGATGCCCTGCAGCCTCTTGACCCTTTTGTGCTTGCAAGCATGTGAACTTTTCTTCTACTAAGTGAAAGAATAAATGGCAAACCTACCTCACTGACATTCCTGATGTTCATGGTTTTCTTGGTTTGCGCAACGTAGCCCACAATGCCTAAGTCCAGTGGATAGACAATCTCGCAGTCTGGGGGAACCAGGCAATCCTCCAGGGTGCTTCCCTCTTGGATGTTGAAGAGCCTTGTTGCCAGTTCAGGTGTGCCATTTCTCTGCCTGTACATGAAAAGACTACAGCGGTCAGCGTGAATAAGGGACCTGATTCTTCTCAAGGTCTTGAAAACAACTTTCTCCATGTTGATGCTTTCTTGCATGTCTTGGATCAACTCAAAAAGGATATCACACTCATTGTTATTCCAGGACTCTGTTCCTTGTTTCTTCTCAAAGTACTGCTTCGCGAAAGCAGGGTTACCATCAAGAAACTTCTCCACGTCGTCTTCACTGATGCTCATTGTGAATGCCTTGGGTCTTGTGGTAGGTAGTAGTCCAAAGATGTAGTCTATGTAAAAACTGTAATTTCTGATGTAGTTCCTAAATTTTTGTGATAAAAGATGTTGCTTCTAGAATGACCAAGGGTGAGGCAACACTGCAAAAGAGCTTGTCATCAGGAAGAGGTATTCCTTTATAGTGCCGAAGGTGAGTCAGTGGGAGGACAGATCTTCTCAACCAAACAGATTAGATGACCTCTACAACAGCCTTGGGTCAACTTTCTTCTTCTTAGTCCAAATGCAAACAAAAACTGAGTGCTCACAATACCTGAAAACACTCTCCTTTCTCTTGACAAGCAGAACACCTGCTGAAACAGTTATATTGAGGCAGCAGCAACAGGGAAGGACTGCATCTTCTAACATTGAAATAAGCTCTTTAAAGTCTAATTAAATATATACTGCTTTGGCCTAATCCTTGGCTAACAAGGTGAGCATCTTATTATTTCTACTCTCCCAGCTCCCTGCAGTAGTAGGAAGTGCATCCTCCACAAAAATGCACAGTGGCCAGAACAAAAACAGTGAGCTAATGCTGTTCTTTCAGAGCTCCCTCTGCTATTATGTAGTTCTTTACATGCTGTTATAAGGGCTGTTATCAAATGTAAGCATCAATCCTGAACACTTTAGTCCAGCATTTGAACTGAATTGAAAGGTCTGTGGCCTTTTCTTCTTGCTAGTAAGAGTCAGGAGAGGAAAACATGCCTCTTAGTGGCATCCCTTTAGGAAGGACTCTAGGGAATCATGGGAAGCCCTGCTGACAAAAAATATCAAAACACTCAGGAAGGTAGAAAAATTTTGCTCATCACTATGAGTGGAAAAAGGGTGGGAATTACAGCTGTGACTGACAGAGTTGTTCCACATCAGTGAAGCCACCATCCTGCGCAAACAGCAGGTGAGGGTCAGCATCATGCTGGGAGGCAAAATGCCACAGAGGCCACTACTCTTCAGGGAAATTAAATGATGCACATGGGCTTTCATCAGTGAGGAACAGGGATATGTCTCATCCACCACATTGCTGGAAGATAATCATGGCTCACTTGCTCAGGGAGTAAAAGGCCCATTCCTGTGAGCGTTGGTACTGTTGCCAGGAGTGGTGTAAATCAGCCCAGATATGAACGTGGATGCCTGGGAGGAGGGTGCCAAAAGAGCTGTGGTGACAGTGTTAGAAATGCTTGTTCAGGTGTGTCCCTTCAGCAAGGAGAACAGAACAGATAGATAGCTGCTGATTCATTCATGTTCACCCCTGATAGAGGAGGCAAACACACTCACACAAAGGCATGGAAGTATAGAGGAAAGCAATTAAGAGAGAAATCCTCTCAGAAGATTGCAGGTAAAATGGTGGAAACTGAGTCAAAGATGTACAAATTCATTATTTATCACTCCATTTTCTCCTATTCATTCTTTCAGTTCCCTCGATCAGCGGAAATGCGGTAGAAATGTTGCTGGGTCAACTGGTTGAATGTCTTAGATGCCTTCATGCTAGCATAGCATGAACTTGCTTTGGTAGTTCTCATAGTCAGGATATTAAAATAGAGCTATTGCTCAAGAAGACTTGGAGAAGGTGATGTGTGCCGGAGGTGCATATACTGCCTTCAATATCCATATTCTACTGGAGGGACAAAGACTTGCTCAGCAGTAGCATGGTGAGGGTCTGCTCCAGGTCTCCAGAACAGGACTGGTTGCAGCCTTTCTATGAGCAACAAGCAGGACAGTCCCAAGCACAGGACTTGGTGGCAGTGGGAAATGCCTGGCATCTGCAGGCATGACAGTGTTTCAGGACGCAAGCTGTTCAGCAGTGTGTTGCATGTTGCAGCAGTTTTCTGGTACAAAGGGTGGCAGAAAGAGCAAGAGCAATTTTTCTTCAGTTCTGACTGGAGGCAAAGTGAAAGAACTAGGTGAGACCTTGAAGGTGGGAAAAGTTCAGGTAAGCCAGACCATGAAATGGAAGTTTGAAACGAAGGAAAAAAAACGCCTTTTTGTAAATTATGTGCTCTTGTTAATCAAGAGAAAAAACAAGGCGGAATCTGTACAAACATGGCAAAATTATTGAAGATGAGTGCAAGAATACCATGAATGGCTAAAATTGGAAAGTCAGAAAGGCCAAGGTCCAAAATGAGGTTAAATTAGGAACATGAAGGGCAATGAACATTTTCTGTTATACTGGCTAGAGTAGGAATATCAAGGGAAGTATTGAAGGACTGGTGTGTTTAGAGGGTTGTGTGAAGCGAGTTTTAAGCTGTCAAAGGCTTTTTCTGATGATTAAGAGTATCTTCTGAGGTTCTAAAGTGCTGGGAAAAGATGTAATGACTCTTTCAGCAAAAGTAAGAACTGAAGAATTCCACAACAGACAGTTTTGAATCTAGCTTGTAAGAAATACAGGGACAAACGTGTTTATATAAATAAGTAGAAGAGATAAGTAAAGCCGGTGTGGTTCTGTCAAGAGCAAACTGTCATACTAGCATAATTCCCTCTATGCCAGAGTAAGAAATCTGTGGACAGGGGGAAAGTAACAACTGTCATAGCTCTTGACTCATGAGAAAATTATACACAACATATTCTGTCTTTTAAGGTGTGGGCTTAGATTAAATAATTAGAAGGTGGTGGCAAATCCACCTGGAAGAGGAAGAGTTGTTAGTAGCTCACTAATGAAACTGAAGAACTTCTCGAGTAAGATTCTTCACTGAGGCTGTCCTAGATGCAGAGCATCTCAGTATTTCCACTGATAGGTGGAATAAAATTATATGTGTATGAGCTGTGGCCAGGTGTCTGTAAATGTGTTTGAGCAGCATCTTACAACTAAATTGCAGGCAAGTGTGAGTGTGTGCAGAAGAACTAGAACTCACCAAGGATGGGTGGAAAGCTCTGCTTATGTGGAGAAGAGTCATCTGGTGAATTCATGGGGATGAGTCGCTATTCTGGGCTTATTGCAGGCTGAACATGTGTCAACAGCACCAGGCAGAAGGAGCTGTACACTCTTTAGATGAATGTTCTATTACATAAAAGATTATGCCAAGTTGTACTAAACAGATGTGTCACCTGGAAGAGAGTAGGAAAATGTGATCTCTGGGAACAGACAGGTTTGTCGTGTCTTCCAAGTCATCTTTTTTCTGAACAAAGCATTCCCCTATTGCATAAAAGTCAACTGCGAAGATAAAGGGAGCGATGTGTTCTTCACAGTAATGTAGGACAGGAGATTTCATAACTTCGTAGTAATGTAGGATGAAGAAGCACTGGAAAGTCTTCCACAATAGCTGGAAAAGGCTTGCACCCTGCCTTAGATACTCCTAGAATCAGAGACACCATCCTTTTTCCCAGAGACCTTTTGTCAGAGCGATACACAGGTAATGATGCCAGCCTGCTGGAAGTGTTATGGATAAACAATTTCTTATAGCTAGAGGAAAACTCATTTTCCTGTGGGTCCAGTCACCTACAGTCCAAAACCTTACTGGCCAGTTATGTGTGAGGATACCATTGCTTAGACACACAGGAAAAGCTTCATTTGTGGCAATGTAAACCTGCCAGATGGGAATAATGTTATTGATGATTGGTGTGCAGTGGAAGCCAGAGGCATCCTACTGCCTTCCAAGGCCTCCACCCCAGTATCAGACTGGGACTTTCCAGTGTGCTGTAATGTACAAGTCTTGTTTCATACCTCAGTGATGGAGAGGAAAAAGGACTGGGTAAAAGTAAAACCATTGAAAATCTTGTTAGTCAACTAACACGTTTTGGATGCTGGTATCCTAAAGGAATCAAGTTTCCATTACGTGGAGTTTGAAGAAGATCTAATGTGAAGCATAGCTCCTTTTGCAGTCCAGCATGCTGTGGCATGGTAGTTTTCTGATCTAGTGGACTTCCCTTGTGCCAGGTTAGATTTGTGGAAGGAGAGAAGTTATCCTGAGAGCTTATGGTCACTTCCCCAAATTATTTCAGTGTTCAGGAATCAGACTGTGTATGAAAAGAATATTATAGCACAGAGGTATACAGTTGGAAGACTTACTCAGGATGGCCTATGTCTGAACAGAAGGTCCTTTTGGCTTAGTAGCATATGGTGTTTTCCAGGCTGTATTACTTCACTCTTTATGTGTAAGATGACATAAACAGGTTTGGTGGCTGTATTAAGGGGTATGAAAAATGTTGTACGTGTTTTTGGGTTGTGATTTGGGAGCAGAAAAATTGCAAATGGGTGAATTATTCATATTGAATGGAAGCTGGCACTCTTTGGGATCCAGACCTCCCAGACACTTGCACTTTGTTTGTGTGAAACGTTCAAGATAAATGTTTTTGTTTGAAACATTTGTATGAAAAACAAGCAGCGTCCAACAGTGACACTTCAGGCTCAAAATATGAAAGATCCGAGCTCTGTTCTTTCCTCTGCATGCAAGGTTTGAACCTTAACAAGGGGAAAGAATAAAGGACCCAAGTACTGAATTTTATAGCTGCAGAAGTAGAGAAACTGAGGCAATATTAGTTAAGCCAAGCCAGGGCTGTGTAACTGCAGTGCAACTGAAACCACATAGGAATGGTGTACGGAAATCTACATCATCTGTGCAAAGGGAGCCAGCAGTGCCAGAGCAGATCTCTTGGAAAACAGTGATGTCCTGATGCACCCAGATTTTCAAGTGTGTTGCAAAGGCTGCAGGTGTTCCCCAGGCCTTCAAAGAAACACAGGTGGCACCATGAAAGCCATTGCTGGCATAACAATGATAACTGAGGTGGGTACAGTCTAAGCTTGCAATAGGATAATGTTCTTTGATTGGACTTAGGCAGACAATGGAGGATTTTGGAGGAGGATGAGGCTGCTATTTTAAGAAACTTGTGCTAGGCTGTCACACAGCATAATATCTGAGCACGTGTGGTTGCACACATTTGGTTTTAATAGCTTTAAAACTGAATTGCAGAGTTGGCATAAGACCTCTGCCTTGTTGGGTGTTGGTGAATGTCCTTTAAACAGGGTTTAACATGGAAACCTCAAATGCTTAAACTGAACTGAAGGCTTGGCTTGTGGCTGGGGAGATGAGCTGGAATCTCTGAGACAAAATTCCTCCTTTCCCAATAAGTCATGTCAGCCTCTCCCCTGTCCCATGACGAACACTTCTAAAACTCCAGCTGTGAAGTAAAGCCATCCAGCTAATGCCGTGCAAAATATACTGCCCAAGAGAAGCAGCACTGTTAGAGTCATTTATGTGTCCAAAGCAGATGGTGCAGATACTACCTGCAAAGCAGGAAGGGTGATGGAAAGCATTGGGGATGTTAGGTCTGAAGATGCTGCTTCCCCTCCTTCATGGGAACAATGTTTTCCTCCTAATCAAGAGGCTGTGGGGAGGGCAGCTGCAAGGGACTAATTTGATTAGATATTATCCATACAGGATGCTGTATTGACAGCTACACTCAAACCTTTCTGGCCCACTCATCCGTTGGCATAACAAGATTGCAGCTTATCTGATTTACTAATATTGCCATGCCACCTGCTTGTATCTACGAATAAGCTTTCCTGCCTGGAGCCATGGAAGCCCAGTGAGGATCAGAGCTGTGTTCCTCACTTCTCCTGGGACAGGGTCTTTTGCCCCTGGTGTCCAGCTCACTTCTTCAGTCTCACAATTACTTCTTGCCATGCAGTGGACTAGTGTGCGAAAACTCATGGCTCTGTCTCAGCACCCTCCATTGGCTTTTCCGTCCTCTCCATGGCTGTCCAGGGGCCTTTAGATGGCACCACAGCATGACTCTGCCTCCGGGGCTATCACTCCCTGTGCCAGGCAGTTGGGACCCATTCCTGCCTGTGGTCCTGGCTAGCAGAGCTATCAATGGGTGGGAAGCTGCAGCAGTTTCCTGCAGGCACCCATGGGCTAGGAGGTTGGAGATGGAGGAGGGGTGAAGGGCACTAGGGAAGCTGTGGCTGCTCCATCCCCTGCAGTGTTCAAGGCCAGGTTGGACAGGGCTTTTAGCAACCCCATCTAGTGTGAAGCATCCTTGCCCACGTCAAGGGAGTTGGAACTGGATGAGCTTTAGGTCCTTTCCAACACAAACTATTCCATGATCTCCAGGTACGGTTCAAACCGGGAGAGCATAGGGCATGGCTGCCCTTCAGAGGGACCTCAGGGTATGAAGAAGTGGATCCTACAGCCCACCCTGGGCAAGCACTGAGTTCTGCCCCTAGTGCAGGATGGCAGCAAGGAGACATGTGTCAGCTGGGGGATACGCAAGAGCACGGCCTGAGCTGCACGTTTGTTTTAATGTAATCTGACTGTTACACAGGAATTCAGCAGTGGAGTATAGGAGCACAGCTTAGTGACAATCCTAGGTTTGAAGAAGTCACAGCTTGAACAGCAGCTTCTTATGCTAAAAGCTCTGTTTTCTTGCTGACTGGATGGGGATATCTGAATTGTAGCAGGATCATTAAATGTTTATAATGAAGTATAAATTCCATGCACTACTGTGAACACGGGAAAGCATGCTGCTGGCAGTTTGACTGCAAAGGCTGAGTAATGTTTTAAAGTCAAAATTAGTACCTCGACATCCCTCACAAAATTTTGCTTGCTTTTTGGCCAGAATGTTGTCTCCATCTTCTCATGACCATTAGCCCTCCCCTTATTAATCCTTTTGGAGAATACTTTAAAATTAGCATACTAATTTAAGTATTACATTGGTGAATTGCAGTAAACAGTCAAAAATTTGAACCTAACTGGTACTCACAGACAGGAGGTGGTGCTATGAACACATGCATAAATACAAATTTTTACTTTAGATAGTAGTGTGTTCAAGAGTAAGCAACAATCAATAGGCATACCGGGTTAGCTTGCAAATGCTTTTAAGCTCCATCAATTGGTAAAACCCAGAAAGTACATTTTCATGTTAACACTAGGTTAGTTCTCTGTTAACTGATTGTTTTTATTTCTGAAATGAAAAACCCAAACAAAGCCAAACCACCCCAAACCCAGCCCTCTCCCTAAACACAGAATCTTGCAAACTTTAAAAATAAATGTTTTTTTTGTTTGTGTGTGGTTTTATAAATAATTGCTGAGTGGTATAACAGCACCTGCTATACTGGGGGAACTTCACTCAAGGAAATGGCAGTGTGTAAGAGGCTGGTTCCTGCACTGCTCGGTGCTCCAGGACAAGTCCTAAGTTTCTGAAAGCAGCAGCGCTTTCGTTGTGCTCTAGCACATAAATCAATTTTGGATTTGGCAAGTCTGGCTGTTTTTTAAGCGACATGTATGAGAAAAGGCATCTATCTTTGCCATGACAGAAGACTGGAAATGTACTTAAGTAGCTTTGAGGAAGTCCACCAGACCTGACACGGTGACATGCCTTCTTGTCTTTATCCTCCTTGTATAAGTTGTAAACATGGACTGATTCTCTTAATTTTATGGAAAGCTGTCTCAGTTAAAAAAAATGATTGCACTACAGCAGCAATGGCAATTTCTGCAGTAAGACTACATAAGTTTATTATCTTGCAACTGACAGATTGTATCCAAAGCTCTTAGCACAAATCACTGAACCTTGAATAAGAAGATTACTTAGCTAGTCAAATGTCCTGTGAAGCTGAAGAATAAAAAAGATCATTAAACTCTTCCCGAACTCTACCATGTGGAGTCCTTGTGCAGCTGTCTTCCCAAATATTGTGGGCATGGACTTAAGGAAAACATGATAGTAGGACACATGAAACTTTAATAGGGAGTATTAATAACACAATTACAGGTGCTCATCTCTTCCCAGAAGTAGGTTTGCTCATGCAGTGTCAGTGAGAAATGATAAAGAGAAGAGGCTCTAAGAAGAGGTTTGCAAATGTCTGAAGACAAAAAAGGCAGCATCCAAAATTAGTGATTTATGAGAAACTTGGCCACAATGGAAAAAGAGAAGGCAGAGAATAGGATTGTTTAGCAGAAAAGAAGTGGAACAGAGAAACTCACTCTGTCTTCAAGAGTAAAGAAAGAGCAGAAGACATTATAAAGTAATAAGGAGGAAGAAAAGGGATATTGAGTCCATTTGAAGCAGCAGAAACAGCCACGTATGGAAACATGGGAAGGAATATGGAGAGCATGGAGAGTACAATTATTAGAAAGAATTGCGATGAGCCATGAAGGCCATGAGGCAAATGCCAACAAAAAATGCCCTTCCATACTTTTGAAATGGAGTATTAAGATACATCTTTGAACCTCTCATTAGGGAAGATCCAGGGGACAGATGCATTTCTGAAAGCCATGGGAGCTATTTGGTAGGGGAAAATCAAGGCTGAAGGGGTCCCCTGGGAAGGATTTCAGTGTTTGCTTTTGGTTATTGAGATATGAACAGGTGATGCCAAGTGATTCTCAGCACAACTGCTCCACAACAACTAAACCAGGAGGGGAAGATACTCAGAAGAATATGTGTTCAGGTGACTTTAGAAAGAGGCTGATGGCTTGCTGAGAAGATGGAGGTGGCTCAGGGATAGGCCTTGACAGGATGAGGTGACAGTGCTGGGCACAGGGATGCAAACACAGAAAGTGGCTTTAAATTGAAGAACAGACTACTGTGGAAAACTGGGGAACCAGCAGTGTGAGACCGAGCACAGCTGCCATGAGTAAGAAGAGGTCAGGCCAAGAAATCATGAGAAGAAGCTGAGAGAGACTGGGTAGTCTCAGTGTGCACAGCAAAACAGTGTAAAGAGGGGTGCAACATTGGCGGGTACAAGCCTGCAGCTTAGAGGAAGTACTTGTATTCCAGAAACCAGCAAAAAGCTGGGTCATACAGGTGTTTACTGGTCATAACAAGAGTAGCTGTAGCTCCCCACTTTGCTAGGTAAGTGCCCTTAGCTGATGAGAAGCATGCCATGGTAAAAATGAAGTTTCCTATCAGTGGAAGATTTGTTCTCTCTCGGGTCTTGCAGTTTCAAAGAAAAACAGCAGTTTAAAGCATAAAACACCAAAATCCTTCATGAAATAAGTAGTAATAACTTAATCATCTTTGATAGGTTAGAAACCTCATAGTTCTTTTCTCTTTTGCAAAGCAATATAATGAAGTCCATCCTTTTCTCCCACAGAGGAAGCAGAGACAGAAAGCTGAAATGCAGTTTTATGCAAGAGCCCTTGGCTTATTCTCTAGCTCTGTGACTCTCTAATAAGCTTCACATTCTCGACTGCCCTCTTCTTGAAGTTCAGAGAGCGCTGACCTAAACCTTTCCTCCTTAGTCTGTTTCCGCCTTCTGTTGCAGATGGAAACTGTGTCCTCTAATGCTCAGAAAGGCCAGACGTCTGGCTAGTGGCCTGTGGCCTTTGGCTGTATGCACATAAGATTCCCCTGGCTTTGTTCATTTGTGCTTCTGGTTTTAGCTTTTAAATCCATCATCAGGGCTGGCAGGGGCAGCCTGGCTTACCCGGAACTACTCAAGCTCTGTGCCAGCAGTATCACTTTTGTAAAGCACCTTGAGATGCATGCCACGTGAAGGGCTGTAAATACCCCACTGGAATAATCTGGAACAATAGTCTGGAGGCAGTACTTACTGTCTGCAACATGTAATGGAGGACATACATTCTACTGTTACATCATGCTTTGCAACAAGTTAGAGCCTACAGATTTATTCCTGAGTATTTGGTGTTAAGATGCTTCTGTTGCACCAGTGGGAAAGGAACCAGACTTAGAATACTACAAGCATTATTTACATCTTCAGGGATATTCACTTACCCACTGTGCCTCTTGGTTTTTGAAGGCATCCTGGGAATAACACCAGGGGTTAAATAAACTCCAGCCTGCTACCTCACTGCAAAATGTGGCAGGGAATACTGTCTGCCTCAAGGGAACAACCCCCTTGCTCCTGCCTTCCCCAAAGAGAAGAGTAGGATCAGTCCATGGAAATACTCCACAGCTGTCTTCAAGTGCAAAGACCTTAGCTTCAGACAGCTGAACCCCTCTCATGTTTGCAGATGCCACCCTCTTTTCCCCCTTGAAAAAGTCAGGCTTTCCAGCCTGATCTCTGCTTTCCAGGAGCTGGAGGGTAGGCATGAAAAGACGAATACTGGATCTTTAACCAAATGCTGCAACTAAAATTAATAAACTTGCCAATGTCTGCAAATGGACTGGGTCAGTGGCAGTAAATGCTAGACGTGTATATAGATACGGCAACAGTATGCCTAATAGTAAATACTAGAAAACAACAATCAAAATGTCCACCTCTTTATTTGATAGTCAAAAAAAGGTCTTTTTTTCATCAGGTTGCCTCAGGCCTGGATGGTCTTGGTACAGAGTAGCAACAGGCCATTAGGGAAACTGTCACAGCTTGTAGAGGGATATCCAGCAGCCTGCTGATCATTCTGCAGCCATTGCCCATACAGTTGCGCAGAAAACAGGAGATGGCACAAAAGACGATCTTCCTTTTTGGCTGATGGATCCCAGTAGGCTAAAACCCCACTTCAGAAGATATTTTAGCCAGCTTTGCATTCACCCTGTGCTGCCAAGTGTATGGGAGAGAGACTAGAACATTTTTTTTTGCTGCCAGGCTTTTGTCAATGGCCCTGAGAAAATCATTTCTCCCTGTGCTGGCTACCCATAACAGCAGAGGCACTGAGGCTCCTTGACTCTTCCATGCTTTAAGCAGTCTCATATTTTCACTTGTGAACTGGGGAGGACATGTGCGTCTGTCTGAGATGTGTCGTGTGCACTCGTATGAGCCTTTGCTCTACCAGTTGTCAGTCAAAAGACAAGACACTATCACACTTCAGATGGGAAATGTGCCTTTTGGTTTTTGTTATTTAAAGCTGTGAGGTATTTGAATTTTATAAGGCAGCGATTTATGATGCTTTTTTATCTAATAACGTAGCACACCCAAGAACCTTAACCTTGAACCACAGAAGAACAAACTTCAAATGATTTCATCTGTATTGAGTCACTCCCTTCACTGGGAAAGATCAGCATTTCTGAGCAGAAGCCAAAGAAACCGAGAACCTCTTAGTCAATGACCTTCGAGTGGTGTGCAAGTCTTATTGAGAAAGCCTTATTTTTCCTGCCTCCTGCCCTGGTAAGGAAGTAGAACGGACTATTGCTGTCCTCTCAGTCCTTGGAATATGGGACTGGGATATGGGTCCTCCAGCAACACAGGCACATGTGTGTGACACCCCAGAAGGAAGCCCTGCGTCCCCAGCCTCACAAATTAGATCTAAAGCTGGAGCAGGAAATCTTTCCAACTTACAGTGCAATAACCTCTACAAGAGATGCCAAAGATGATTCAGAATGCATCTACATGTAGTTGTTCTCCAGCATTCTGGTAAACAAGTCCACAACTTGATTGCCTACTGGACAGCAGGGAACTTAATGCCTAGTGCAGGAGGCTATTTAGAGTCCTGATACTGTGCCACCGGCTGCTGAGCTAGCACAGATGAGCTGCCAGCAGCGCTATTGCAGTAATTCCCAGAGCAGTTTACCCACGCTTATTCCAATAATAAGGCAGAAGGAAGAGGGCTGCTAGGGTAGGAAACCCAAAACTGCTGCTGCTGAATTTCATATGCTAGGGCAAGTGATAAGATTAATTGTCTCTTCTGCATACCTCTTTTATTGCAGGGCATTGAAACTACCAGTTGCTTTGGTGCTCAGTCCAGTACACTGAATATGTGCTTCATTTGGTCAGAACAAATCTTCTATTTAAAACCAGCCGGCTTTGAAAAGCAGGTCTGGAAGAGGCCCTTGGGTACCTTCTTTGACAATTGGATCCTGCAGTGCACCTTTGTTTTTATACGATCTGTTTCATGTTACACCAAATTTAACAGCTCAGGAATATCCTTCAGTACTTTTACACCTCCCTTTCTTTTTCTATGTGCAGCACAAACTACCATAATACTGTGAAAATGAAGATTCGTTTTACTGCTTTTTTGTTATTCCAAGCAGCATATAATGCAGTGACAGATGTTATGGTCACCAACCACAATCTTGTGTTGTGATTAGCTATTATTAGCATGCCTCTAATCCCCAGGGGATTAAGTAGTCACCTAAGCATGGCTTCAAGTGTCACCTATGTCTCACATGGACATAAACTAATCTGTTTTGTTGGAAACAGACAAAGCGATGAGTGTTTTGAAGCCCTTCAAATTCATAGAGAATGCTGCACTTCTTTCTTTCTCAAATCCTTGTGCCATTCTGGAAAAGCACATTTCTGCACTCAGATTCAGTGCCAGCGGGAAGTTCTTTGAAAATATAGAGGGCATCTAGCACTCAAAAATCAGTTTAAGAATTTACGTTTCATGTCATTCTTTGAGTTGCCAAGTACTATAAAGAAATTAAGCAGGCTTTCTGCTATTTTCCTTTCACTTCCAGATGAAGTAAATGCTGCTGGTGATGAAGACACAATTGCAAGGAGTGAGTGCCAGGAAAGCTGAAAGTAGGCTGCACAGTGCGTGCTTAAGGCAATGAGCAGTGCTTGAACTGACAGAGCTGGTTATCTTCACACTCAGTGCAGGAGGCCACGAGCCCTGTTCAGTCATTTCAGGGACCCTGCTCCCCACAGGAGCACAGTACATATGGTGAGCAGACAGCTGTAGCTCAAGGATTAGACTGGCAAAAGACTGGCATCCTTCCAGAAAATCAGGCCAAGGGGTCTAGACAGGTAGATCCACATTGCCCAGGACACAAAGCAGCCGGTACCTCTCCTCAAAGCTCCAGGTCTTGGTGTTCCTGGACAAACCCAGCCAAAATGCCCAGGGGGAGAAGGGTCTTTGTGCATGGCACTGGCCAGCCCAATAGTGCTCCACCTGCCCCAAAGCAAGCCACTTATAAAAGGCCAAGAGCACTGGGTGTGGTGACGCTGCCCCACCATGGCTGGCGAGGTGATGGAGACTGCATGCAGCCACTCCGTCAGGCAGAGCGGAGAACGATGTGGCACTTGCTCCTGGTCTCTCCCAGCCTGGGATGGGTGCTGTCACCTTCCCATCCCAGTTACCAGCAGGTCACCCCCCTGTGAAGTTGCCCAGGTTGCCTTTGAAGCCAGGCAGATGGCATGAACAGGGTATGCTCAGTATCTCTGCTAGACTTGTGCCTGCAAAGTGTCATTGCCTCATCTGAAGTGTAAGTAGAAGCTGTACACAGGCCAAATCAAAGTTTCCTCTGACAGCAAAAGGACTATCTCTCCATAGTAATGGGCAACACTAACCAAGTTGCCTGGAAAGCAACACAGTTCACAAAAGTTATGGGGCAAGGTTGTGTGCTTCTGGTCAGCAATTCCTGGGCAAGTGGTCGTAAGTAATCTCTGCAGCAAGTCCAGCACATCCAGAAGGCTTTAGCCTTACTCTGAATGCCCAGATTGTTGGATCAGTACCAGGAGGTTCAGGACTCCCTGGGCCTACTCCATAGGAACTATAGAATCATGTCTAGCTTGTATGCCCAAGGCTCTCCAACACCCAGGAGTCCCATGGAAGAAGTAATTGCTAGTGCTGGCAATTCCTGAGGAGTGTCTGAAGTCTCAAATCTCTCAGGTGAGCCTGGGTAGACACAGTACATGAGCAGCCTTTGCAGTGGGGAAATTCTTTGGGCACTTGGGGAAATGCAAAGTATGGCAGGCATGGTTTGCTAGCAAAAATGTTTTTCTAGTCATTTCTGCCTGCTCATCTTTTTGTGCTTTATTGCATCCCCATGGAAGGCTTCTACGAAGAACATATTGGGAATAAGAGAGCTACAATATTTATGTAACTGGAAATGTTGACAAGATGAACTGGGAAGAATGTGTATTTCAGTGCACAGGAGAACTTGGGATTCCAGGATTTTGATGTGAACATGAAGACAAAATCTTTATTCTCTCATCTTCACAGCCCCCACACACACCTCGCCCTGTAGATAATGCATAATGTCTTTCCACTCTTTCAGGGATCACCTTAATTTGACAATGCAGGTATTGGAAGAGATAATTACATATCTACCCCATGTGAATTGTCAAATATGAACACGCGCCTATGCAGATGAGTATGTATAGTCCATGAGGTTCTCTGGTTAATGCTCTGTGCTTATTCTCCTAACACGTGTTAGAAGCAGAAAGACTTCAATGAGACAAAGGTGTGTTTCAATCACATCAGCAGATTTATCAGCTTTCTGGACAGTTTTTTCCATTATGTAAAAGCTGTGTTTGTATTAGGGTGGCAGTCAGACCCACCAGTGTGAGGATTACAGTTGGTTTTTACATAATGGATTATCCAAGATTAAGTGTTTTATTCAGGCACACGAGCAAAAATAACCAATTAGTGACTTTACAGATTCATTATTTAAAGGCAGCTGGAGGGCATCTGACACAAAACTCTCCTGCTGACTGCGACCCAAAGAGTGAAGCAGAGTGGTCTCAGGGATCTTGAGCGCCTCTACTCCAACAGGTAGGTCTCTCTTCAGCAGAGGTGGGCCAGATTAGCATCTATTGCAGCAGGGAAGTGCAGTTTGCAAGACAGCAGCTGTAACAGAGTAGCTTCTTGGGTATTTGGAAGTCCTGGGTGGTAGCTCACCTTGGATGCTGTAGGCAAGTTTCAAGTAACTGTGTTTTATCTTGGCATCAGAACAGATATTCAGGGTCAAATACTCTCCAAGAATCTATAATGCAGATGCTCTCTTCTCAAAACATGAGAAACACAAATATGCTGGGATACAGATGAGCTGGGATACCTGAGAAAAGCCATGGTCACCTTGTGGCTGTGCTGCAATGGCAGATCAAGCCTCTAGAAACTGAATATTTTGTCATGTGTGTAGAGGGAATGGTCTGAGGGCAAACAATACTAAGATGTATTTTGCCATTAGGCTAGGCAGATAGGAAGAGCCTGTTTCAGTCATGAGAACTGGTCACGAAGAACACAGCTTTGCTAACTTGAAAGCAAAGTGTACACTCACCATCCTTTCAACCTGCAGCGCTTTACCAGAGCTCATTGCAACATCACTCTTCTTGTGAAAACAAAAACCTAAAAAAAATCAAATTTTTATCAATTCTTGCCAACCTCATCCAGGGTCTGGCTTGATCTGCAGTGTGAAAATATAATGAACCACTAAACTATTACTGGCAACCAAAACACTCCTATGAAGTAATTGCCACTGATGTCCAATTTTGGCTGGATCTAGGCACCACAATGCCCTAGTAGATTCTCAGGGGCTGAGTTGGTAGTCTACTCAGCATGGAAAAAACCTAGTTTTAAAATGAGGAGAATCTGAATTTGTAGGCATACCACTAGCTACGCTACATCTGCTAGCTACATCTATTGCATGAAATAAACCCCCATGTTTGCTTTTGTCTTCCAGAATGAAATACACACAATATGTTTTCCTGGCCTCGATATTTTCCACTGTTGAATACAGCCTAGCTCAGACCTGTGCAGTGGAGTCTTTTGCTGTGAAAGACAATTTTGATCCGAAAAGGGTAAGCGTGGTTACTTCAACCATATACGTAAAGAAGCTTCATATTTTAACTGTTTTTCCAGGTCGTTGGTGGTGCTAATCGAAAGGGGCTCCTCACCAAGAAGTTAACTTCTTTTGAGTGGTGTCTCTTGAAGTTCCTGCAGTTTGTTTTTCTTACTACTGTTTAACTTTCTGAGCATAACAGTAAAATCAGCCTTGAAAGTCAGGGACACTATTCTGCCGGATGTCATCTTCTGTTAGCTCAAAACTTGGTGCAGATCTCGTCTTTGAGTGGTCCCATGAATGAAACAATTTAGACCAGACAGAAAGCCCCAACACATGCCCAGGGGACTTGCATCCACCACTAGCCATTGCTGAGAGTCACAGCAAACTGCTGATTTACCTAGCTGGGTATCCTGAACACAGACAGACCCTTGTTTAAACACAGCATTTAATCTGCCTGCCTTCAAGGAGGAAATCGGGGCTAGCTTAGTGTTGGAAAGGTCCAGAACTATTTAACAGTCCCTCAGGAAACACCACTTGCAGCTGCAGCTGGGAAGGGGTCAGCACTTCCTCCATACAAGATTGGCTTTGCTGGAAACAAACCCATCTCTGAGGAGAGCTTTGGGAACAGCCCGGTTTTAAAAAGTCAGAGTATTTCTCAGGCTCCTGTATTTGGGAATTTTGGACTCTGTTTCAAGCTTAAGCACATAACTTGCCAAGCATATTTCATTAGCTTCTCTGGAGAATCAAACTTAACACAGCTAAGTTCTGCTTTCCTCAATATTTCTACTGATGACGTTGACTTTTGAGAGCGTTCCTGTCTGTCACCTATTTAGATCTTGTTTTCATTTTACTAGATGCTGCTTGTACATTTTCAGGGACCCATGTTTTTCCTGGAGGTTTTCTTCACCTCAATTTCATTTCATTTCCCCTGCTGCTAACCTCCCCGGCACATCCTTTCCTCTTCATAACACAGAGTTGTTGCTTTCTGCTTTGCTGGTTTTTCATCACCAACTGGTGAAAAGATCGACTGTGGCCCCCAGCAGCCACAAGAGTGTCTTCAGCCGGTTTGCTGAGGTCTTTGTGGCTGCTGTTTGGCATCATTGATTGCATTTTCCACAGAAAAGCAGGGGCCTGAATGAGAAAAGGGAAGAACCAGCCTGACTTCCAAGCAGGCATCTCAGGATGGGAGAAGCTCTTGGTGTCAGGTCCCTGTTGATGAGGAACATTTCACACAACGATGAGTGCATGCACACAGTAGTGCAGAGCCGCTAGACCCACTCCTGGCATAGAAGCAAGGGTTCATTAGACCTGTGTACTACATGCACACCCAAACTCAGACTTTCCCCATAGGCTGGGCAATGGGTAGTTACAAAAATGGTGATTAACCCAGATATTAACAGTCTTTCATTTTAGTATGCAGGGAAATGGTATGCCCTGGCCAAGAAGGATCCAGAAGGCCTTTTCCTTCAGGACAATATCTCTGCTGAATACACTGTGGAGGAAGATGGCACAATGACAGCATCATCCAAAGGCCGAGTCAAGCTTTTTGGGTGAGTTCTCTTGACTTTTAGATCTGGTTGCTGCCATGAGGTACTAGAGGAGGGGGACATGGATTGGTGATCTACTCTTGAGTACACAACATAGAATCATAGAGTCGTAGAATAGTTAGGGCTGGAAAGGACCTTAAGATCATCTGGTTCTGGGCTTTACTCATCAAAAAGAGAAGCTCAAACAAGGTAATGTATTAGGGGCCAGAGGTCAGATACTTTTGAGTCATGGTTACTTCTCAGCTTGGCTCTGGTCTGGGTCCATCACAAAACTACTGCATAAAGTCAATTATAAAGTCAAATCTTGAATGATGGATTGGTTAGCTAAATGAATTGCAATCAAATGAGAGGAGCTAGCAAAGCCTGTGGGGTTGCAAGGGCAGGACAGCTCTCACTCCATTGAGAGGTTCAGTGGAAAGAAAGGAGTGTAAGTAGACACTACTTTCACAGACCTTTCAACACAGTGTTGGACAGATTACTGAGGAAAACACAGGGCTAACTCTTGGATGCCACTGTGATGCCTGAATAGAGAGATGTAAGGAAGCTAAAGAGTTTTGCCGGCTGGCCATGGTTATTGTAAGAAATTACTGCACGTAAAAAGATTAAATAGCTTTTTGGGTGTGGAAAAGAATATCTGGGGCTTCCGGTGGGCTAGCACTAGTGCTGTTGCGCATTAACTACCAAAAACTGTCTAACTGCATAAGTAATAGAATAGAGGAGTGTCTGTGAAGGTCTCAACGGCACAGCACTTCAGGATGTCTTGGCATGGGGCAAATTAATGTCTGCAGACATGCCATGCACTGTGGGTGGGAAAATTCCCAAAAGAACTCTCCAGAAACCAAGTGGGGTCTCAAAGCTGCCTGAGATTAATTTCTGCAGCGTCAGGGTAAAGGGGAAGCACGGCCTGTGCAAGGAAGGTAATGCGGACCCTTCCACTGTTCCACAAATCCAGGTAACACTTGACAAACAGTGCTAAGGCACAGGCGGTATTCAAAACAAATGGAGAAGGGCATTAGAAGAAATGGACAGCTAAGATAGGCACAGGATTCCCATAGCCTGTGTGAAGGCCTTTACCTAGCTTGGGCAGCGGAGTGGCTGCAATTATTTCTATGCTTGTAACAGACATCCCTGTGCCAATAGAGCTAAGAAGGGTTAGAGAGAGGACAGAAAAATCGCCACCTCCACCTGGGGACACAGCAAATGAGCCCAAATGCAGGTCAGCTCATGCTGCAAACTCCTAGCAGGGAGGCAAGAAGTGATCTCCATCATATTGCTTGGTGGCTGTTTGCTTGTACAGAAACAGGTGGTAAAAGCCTGCTGAGCTGGAGCGTGGTCAGGGCGCTGCCCCAGCCACAGCGTGCTTGCAGGGCAGAGGAGGGGACCATACAGGGCAGAGGAGGGGACCATACAGCAGCAGTGAGCTGTCAGTGATGGGGGTATGTTGCTACTTAGTGACAAACAGTGACTGCAGCAAGAAAGGTCACGCTGATGCCTGAGGCAGTTGTGACGAACCATAGCCTGGTTCCTGCCCAAGTCCTGAGCAAGGGACTCTTGTTAAAAGCTTACACGCCACAGGGTTCTACCTCCAGCCTCACGGTTCTTGTTGCAGGTTCTGGGTGATCTGCGCTGACATGGCTGCTCAGTATACCGTACCTGACCCAGCCACTCCAGCTAAGATGTACATGACCTACCAGGGACTGGCCAGCTACCTCTCTAGCGGTGGTAAGTGAACTTCTCCAGCTCACCAGTGCTGGGCAATGGCTTACAGCTGCCTGGGTTTGTGTGGTTCAGTACAGGAGCAGGAAAAATAGTTGAGAGCAGATTACTCCAAGTGGAGACAAAGCATTCTTTCGGGATGGATGCGTTACCCAAAAGGTGCTTTTTATCTCCACAGAAGGGGCAGGACTCAGAGACTCCACAGAGGCCCCTCCAATACACCACATATCCTAAAAGAAAGGATGCAGCTTAGAGGAAATGGATCACACACGCAGATTTTGTGCAGCTGGGTGGGGCGATGAACCTGGTACTTCATGAGCCCCACAGTGCTGAGGTGCTGTGGGGCAGCAGTCCTTATACCCCTCATAGCTAATGAAGGCAACATGTGGACCCACATCTGCACTCCAGCAGCAAGGTTCAGTTCTTCTCAGGGAGACACAGATGGAATGAACAAAATGGAGCTGCGAAATTAAGTCCTCCTTGCAGAAACTGCTGAACCTCAGTTATGTACACTGCATACCTCATACTTTGTGCCTGAGTTTCCATAGCTGTGGGACTCCAGCTGTGGAGGTTGGGCAGGATTCAGCATGCTAGTGCATAAGAAAGAAGTATATACACCTAGTATTGGCAGATAAGCCACACTAAAATGCACTTAGGTGAGCAAGGCTGCAAAACAGGAGGCATGTTTTGCGGAGGCTGCTTATGTGGGAAATGCAATCTGTATGGTGAAAATTTAATGTGTATGCCCTGCCTCCCCATGCTTGAGCAAGCAACACAAAGCAATTTTTTGTTACTGAAATCCTGGAAAGTCCTAGTCCTTCGAATACTTTCAGCCTAAGAAACCAGAGGCGAAAATGCACTGAGTTTCATGGGGAACAAAGATGCCCTGTGTTTGTTCAGTTCTTCACTTCATGGTGTGGAGATAAGCTAGGTGCGGAAGGTGGCTTTAGATACTTTCAGAAGCTATCCCTGCCATGTGCTGAAGTGAGGAGTCTCTCTGCAGGATGACTACATTCACCTCTGCTCTCTTTTAGCCACTGTGACCAACATGTGTGTTCTAATGTTTCAGGGGACAACTACTGGGTGATTGACACCGACTATGATAACTATGCCATTACCTATGCCTGCCGCAGTCTGAAGGAGGATGGCTCCTGTGATGATGGCTATTCCCTGATCTTCTCACGCAACCCCCGTGGGCTGCCCCCAGCCATCCAGCGCATTGTGCGCCAGAAGCAGGAAGAAATCTGCATGTCTGGCCAGTTCCAGCCCGTGCTTCAGTCAGGTACTTTGGGCTCACAAGCGAACACAACAGAACTGTACTACACTGTGGTCTTTTAGTAAGTTTTTTTCATGTTATATCCAATAAGAAATTGGATGCAAAGGAAAGTTCATGCAACGGAGAAAGAGTGTTACAGAGTAGTTCTGCAGCCTTAGGCTTGCTCTTGTAGGAATCCCATGTGCTGAAACGCACACTACCAGAGGAAGACCAGCTTTGTTACCCGGATAGGATAGAGATGGGTGGAACAACCTGGTGTTTCTGCACTTGGAAATGTTTGTTTTGGCCACCTGGGTAACAGCATCTTACCTTAGGTCTGTGCACCGTCCTCTAGGAAAGGAGGAGAAGCTGTCTTCAGGAATGAGCACCCTCCCTCTGCTTAGCTCCTGCGTGATTTGTATCCTGGCCGGTCTGAGCAGCAGAGATGAGGTCTGAGCAGCCATTCTGTGTCTGATGGCAGTGGCAGTCAGCAGTTGTGCCACATACATGCAAACAGAGCATGTCTAAAGCCCATTTTGAGAGAACTTTTTTCTCGAGGCATGGGAGCTCATCTTCTAGCTCATATGCTACCCAAGAGACAGGCAGCTAATGCTTTAAGGCTATACTGGAAGTATAAATTCCTCTTTGTTGGCAGCTAATTGTTCATACCCTGCACATGCCCACAGCTTTGCCTGGAGATTGGCCCTTTACTAAGCCAGGCCTGAGGACCTGTGGGCTGGTCTGGGGGGCTGTTGCAGTAACACGCGTTCTGTACTACTAGACAAGAAATACCAGCTAAAACCTTGTGAACTGCACATCATTGTCTGAGCCAGCCCTCCACCTCAGAGCAGGTCTGTCATCAGCTGAGGTTATGAGACTGGCATGGGCATCCCTGCCCCATGCCCCTCTGTATCGCTCACTGTAGCAGAGGGAGGGTAGCTGGCTTGTGGGCTCAAGCTGAAGTGCCTGAAAACTCATGGCTGGCTGGGACTAGCAAAGATCGCTGAAGTGCTTTGCTAACACACACAGAGCAATGCAGACAGCATCTTTTGCACCCCCCATCCTAATCTTGATTCAGAAGTACCCTAGGGAGGATGTGGCTACAGCTCCACTGAAGACTCAAAAGCTGTTAAAGCACTTTGCAAATTTACTTGCAAGGGCTAAAGTTTACTTTTCTTTCTTTCTTTCCAGGGGCCTGCTAAAAGTACCCTTAAGCACAGGAACCAGACCTCCCAGTCTTGAAGTTGCCACTCGGCTAATAAGAAAAGAAAATCATAGTATTGAGTAGTGTGTTTGTCCTGAAAAACACATGAAAATCTTGGGGATTCTGTAAACTGTGTGCAATGCAGTACACCGATAGCTGAATTTTCAAGGGAATACCGTGGCATTTGTCAATAAATGTTTTTAAAAAAACCTCACTTATGGAATTGCTTTTTGTTACCTGCTGTCCCGTTGGGGAGCAGGAGTGGGGACACACGTGGAGGGGAGGTCAGATGGTGGCCAAGGTGACCCCAGCACAGTGGGGCAGTGTCCCTCCCCAGCAACAAGCAGGGGGAGCAGGGCAGCGGAGGTCACAGGAACAGGCCTCTGACAGTGCTGATTGTCAGACAAAGGCACAGCAATGGGGCAGGTCTGGAGTTCACTGTGGAGTCCATCAGGCAGTAAGGGCAGCAAGGCACAGCCAAGCCTGCAAGGAGTCTCTGGGCAGGAACAGTCCTGCAGAGGGGCTCAGAAGCTGGGCTACCTGCAGCAAAAGTTTTCCAAGGGTGAAGGGGCCTGGGCTTAGCTGAAGAGGGTTTGCAGACCATGGGCAAGGGGTATGCGGGTACACAAAGCAATCAAGGCAGGCTCGTGGGTGCCTGCGGTGCCCTGGCATGTGCGATGTACCTCTCCCACCTATTCCATTTAAATACTGAAAGCTAAGGAATCCCCTTGAACAAAAACCCAGGTGAGGTTGATAGTGACCCTTGCTGCCTGGTAATATCTTACGGTTATTTCTGGCTGAATACATGAAAGTCTGTGTAGAGAATTCTAACTAGCCCCTGAATCACAAACGCAGTAAAGTATATTTTCCTTTCACTGACACTGGGATATTGTTTTAAATGAGCAGTTACTGGCTCAAGCAGTGATTTACTCCCCACTGCCTGCGTAATTCAGCCTCCAGTTTACCGAGAGGCATAGAACCGAAAGATACAGAACCAACAGGACTTATGGCCATGAATTTCATGGAGGGAACCAAAAGAATAGTATCTAGACAAATCCATGTAGAAAAAGGGTAACCCAAGTCAGCATCTGTGGCATGTTTCCCACTGCAATTAGTAAAATCACGTTCACTTTGAATGTTTCTTATAAATAAAACTGCTGAACCCTGAAGTCTGTCAGCAACACAAACTTTTAGAAGCCATGATTATCAACTAATCATGCAAGCGGAACAGCCCCTGCTCCTGAGACTTTCAAAAGGTATGTGTCACAAGGTTGATACTGAGTGAACATCTTCAGAGCACTACGCTATAAAACAACTTCTGCAAGATGCTTGCACAATTTTATCTACAGTATGCAAAGATTGCCAACTGCATCTGTTGGAATGAGCATAAAAAAACCACAAAAAGACTAGAGACTCTGGTCTGAGGGCAAAGACATTGTCCCAGGGATGCAGGGAAGTCTCTAAGCCAGCACCAAATAAAGGCGTACCTTGATCTTCTGGTCTACGGGAACCTACCCTGGTGGGGAATAAGATGGTGAGCTACCATCTAAAGCTAAGAACGGAAACAGAAGACCAGCAGGAAGCATCGTAAACAAAAAAATACACAGAGACCACAGAGTGTTGGAAAAATATCAGCTGAACTAAGTGCAAGGTCAGTTCATTGATTGAACATTCATGACTTGCCCCCCTCTCCCACGAGGAAGTATTGGGTGGAGATCTGTGAACTTAGGACTTGTATCACAAGTGATTAGACAACACTAACCCTTTGCTGGAGGAGCTTGGCCTCTGTCCAGGACATTCAGACCAATTCTACCAGTCTTAGAGAAGTGAAATTTTTAATGTTTGTGGTTATAGTAACTGTATGGCCAGAGCAGATGGGAGTTCTAGCAAGGATCTATATGCAGGATCAAGTGCACCCTTATCATGGTTGTTACAGTCTGTCCAGATGAGTTAGGCAGTGAAATCCCTCAGCCACACAAGCCTGTGCCCCCAGGTTTGTATGAGGGTAGTGGAGACTCTGGGAGAATACACCATGGAGTTATACATGCCCCAGGAATCTGCCTTGTTTTTGGAGGAACACTGCCCCATTAAGACCACATGTAGGCCCTCACCATATGATCTAGTGAGCTAATAAACAGATGGGAGTTAGCTCATATCCATTTCTCTCCACTGACTGCACAAAATGTGAAAGAGGAGATAGAATAGGGCAGGCAGCTGTAAATGCATTCTGATACTATTTACACTTCTCTTATTATTCCACTGAGTGCAACATAAAACACCTAGAGTACGTCTAGAAGCAGACACACTTCTGTATGCTGTTTGAGCTGGCTGATGAGAACCAGTCTACTATTCCTGGTTTGATGCGTGCATATAGGTCCCAAGTCATTATCTGTCAAGCACAAACTTTCCACTAAGAAGAGAAAAGAAAAAGCTCTTTACGAATGAAAAGCACTGTTGTTTTGTCCTCAGAAGGTCTTTCAGTGCTGGCAGAAAGGCTACGACTGTGCACAGCAGGAGGAGCTCTGCAAGGATATTGTCCTTCACACACAAGTGAACCTCCTCCAAGCAAGGACACTGCAAGGCCTGAGATCTGACCCTGCGATACCATGTTGAGTTAGACCAGCTTTCCCTGGGCTGTGGTAACTGAGGCAATCTACGTATGCAGTTAAGCTCCTACTTCAGCCTTGAAATTTCTTGCAGTCGTACTCCCCTTCATGCTTCATTTTTATATAATGTTGAAACTTGCACCAACCAAGTTTTTATACCTTTAGAGCAGGGTTTACTTCCCAAGATTAAGTTGTTGACACTAGATTTTTGAGCAGTTTCTAGAACACATTGATCAGATCCTGTTTTTACAGGCTTCACGTGAAAGATTAAGAATTTTTATTGAGTAGCACAGAAGATGGCAACAAATGCAGTATATACACCACTATAAAACACTCTTTTGAAAGGTTTCTCCCTAGCATTCATTTTAACAAATAGTTGAGAAACTGGTACTTAGACTCAGAAGCTTCTGCTTGAAGAGCAGGCAAACAATCTCACCTTGGAGTTGCAGTTACACTTTCCTACTTGGATTTATGGCCCAGAAGAGATACTACTGAGTGTTCTGCAATCTTGCTTGAGTTCTGACGCTACAGAACTACTAAACACCTGCTAGCACTTCTGAAAACTGAAATTGTGAGGAGGGGCTGATCCCTGCCCAGTAATGCAGGAGTTGGTAGAGTTAAACACCCAGTTTTTGAAGCCCCACCTGACAGAATCAGCAACAGATGGTTATAGAAAACTCACGTTTCAAATATTAAATACTAGTTATCTGTGACATGAAACTATAAAACAGACAAGGGCAGCCCAAAACTTCTATACTTTGTTGGAAATAAATTCAAGCCTGGAAACACCAAATTCTCTGCTGCAATTGTTCAGACTTGCTCATTGCTGAAAGAAATAAATTTATATCAAAGCAGCAAAGAAGAAAAAAAATCTTGCTGAATATTCAAAACTGGTTTCTGAACAGGCAGTGTGCTGCTTCTGGTCAACTCTGCTTTCCAGGCATATTTAACACTGACAGGAAAATACCTGAAAAAGCAGTGTGCCTTCCACACTTTGGAGGATGTTTAATGCAAAAGCCCTAAATGAGGGACCTAGTGACAGACTTTCACAGTGGCTGGACTTGACCTTAAGAAACTGGATTTTATTTGCACCTACAGCATGTTACGTTCTGCCCGTACAAATACAAATTCTGCTTTTTTGTGGCTCCAATAGCCAATACAATATTGTAGGAAATTTCACTTTGAAACTTGAGGGAAATCAGAACTCTAACACTGCTTTTTGACATAACAAGAAAATTACAAACCACTTAAAAAAGGCAGCCACAAGCCTCATGTCTGTGTCTGCTAAGAAGCAGAAATCATGGGTCAACAGAACTTCCAGCAGTAAAATCGTCTGAGATGACAACTTGCCCTAAAGAAAATGACTTACCATAGGGATAGACTTCATTCAGTACAGTGAAAGAGAAGTGAATCACACTGTCTGTTCTGTACCTCTGCAACAGCCAAACATTCCACCAGGACTCATCAGCTTTGCATCATTTGTGTCATATATGCCATTACAGACCTCACCTCTGAGAGGTATAATTTAAGTTTGCCCGCTAAATAAGCAGGGCAGTGATCTATTTTTTGTGATTTACACACCTATACATTTTCCACTACATCCCTGCATAGAAAAATCAATACTCTTCATAACAGTTATGCTTTTTTCTTTTCATTTCAAACACCTGTGACCAGTGCATAGCCATTGATTTGATAAAGACTGCTGAAAATTTTAAAGCAGAAGGCTACTCAAACAGGACATCCTAACAAGGTAAATTGTTGTCTTAAGATGTATCTTCCCCTCCTTCAGATGCACTAAAATCTCTCAAGGATCTATACTTGAATATTTCTAAAAGTATTTTTTATTTTGTGGTTTCACTTCATACTGACAAACAGCATGTCTTGACTGCTGGATTTTATTAAACTGCATATTCTGACTCTTCACTTAGGGGCAGTTATTACAACTTTGAAATACATTTTTGTTATCTCTGTCCAAATAGAACTTCCCACAGACTTTTACAGAGTTGAGAAAATTATCAATTAAGCAGGCTCCAATGGCCCTTTTCTGTTCTGCACAAGCCTTTACAGGTAATGAACTGGCAGATTAGGATGTTACAAGCGCTCCTTATTCAAACTTCAGTGAGGCAGGAAATATTTTGTCTGAATTCTGTGACAAAATCATTTAAGGCTAACTTTCAGCATAAGCACATGAACAAGCAACCAGAAATAAGGGGATATAAAGCCTTATCTCATATATACTGACTTTTTGCATATGTTTCTTTTCTGCGCTGCGTGTGTGAGGCCATTTGAGGTAGTTCTGCAGTCTCCTACTGTCCAAAGTTTTTTTTTCCGTGCGAGACCTGAATGTTTCACCAAATACGCAGTCTTTGTTATGTTGGTGAGGTGGCTGATGTCAGCAAAGAGGGCAGCAGGGGATCTGTTTGTGCAACAAAGTTGCTCCTCTTACGGAAAACACTCCAGCTGTTTTCACTGGCATCATCCTTCCCAATACAAGCATTTTAAAGGCACAGTTCAAACTGTGCCAGTTGTGGAAAGGAGAGAGTAAAAAAAACACCCTTGCGATTTCAGGGAACTTTGCTGTTACATAAGGTGTTTGGCAGCTGCAAGGCCAGCCAGCAGTGTTCTGTAGCTCATGATCTGGGGCTATCACATGATTATGCATGTGCTTTGTAAAGCACACGCGCTCCAACTGCTCATTTCATTTCCTAAGGGTTGTCAGCAGCAGCCTTGACCATTCAAGAGTGTGCTCTCCTGTAATACGGAAACACAAAAGGCTCTGACTAGCATTTCAGCTTTCTCCTGGCCACCCAGAGTTAAGCCTCAGGACGCTCACAGTTTGAGAGGAGAGGCATGCTCAGGAGAGACATTAGCTGTAAAGACTGCAGAAGGCCATGTTAGGTGACAGCAATGGAGAGAAAGAGAGGCTTTCAGGGTTAAAGCCTCCACCACAAAGAGATAGCGGCTGGCAGCCACAGAGCAAAGAGGCAAGTTGGGCAAAAGCAGAAAGCAGAAAAGGCAGGCAAGTCTGCAGGCTAGAGTTTACTGTGCCTTTTTCCCCTTTGAGGATGAGCTACTGCCCCTTCCTCTGCCAGTGTAAGGGAACAGTCCTGGTATGCAAATAATAGCCACAAATGCAGAGAGAGCTCAGTGGAAAGCCCTCTGTGAGAGGACGAAGAGTCTCATACATCTGAAGACATGGCAAATACTCTGAAAAAACCCACTGGAGCATGTGTGATGAATAGGCAGGGACGCAGGGATCCTTCACTCCATGTTCTGGATGTGTCTGGTTGCTGTGCACTTTTCCATCAAACCACTATGTCAAGACAGCCTGGCAGCTGAGGCAGGCATTTAACTCTCAGACAGATCCTTCTTGTGCTTTTGCTGCCATTCTCACTCACACAGCGAAGTGATGGTCCTGCTCCTGCTGGAGTTTGTGGCTATTAGTGTAAAATAGGGAATAATAAATACTTATTCCCATAATTCACAGTCATCAAGCTAAATCCCAGCCATATCGCAGCCTCATACAATTGTACCAGCTGGACTGTCAGTTGCGGTTGCTTGATAATGCTGTCTTTTGAGCGCTGAAGAGTTAATAGGGGCAGTTGCTTCTAATTTGCATTCCTAACTTGCTTCATCTGGTTCTTGATACTCCCTCCTCAGCTTGGGAGGAGTTTATCTTTCTGGGGAGTTGGTGTTTGTAGGGAGCATACACCACCCAGTCACCAAGCTAGGCACTCCTCTTCAGAGTCATTTGAAAGCTTCGATGTACTCCACAGGAAGAGAAGACAGGCCAGCCTTCCCCCAGTAGTCAACGGCACGTACTCTGTAAAAGCCAGAGACTGAGCTTCCTGCAAATGGAAAGGTTAGAAATGTTCACTGTGAGAGGCTGACACCTGTGGTGCTTGCAGCATGTGGAGCAGGCACTACTCTCATACCATGTTGGTTTGTGGAATGGGTTGGGGAAGTGATGAAATAAGTTTTGCATCCTATGTGAATGTGTCTGTGCCTGTCTAACTAAAAATTACGCCAAATTCTTTATGGCCAAGTACTGGTTCTTTTTCTTTGCTGTGCCAAGGACCTCATCTTTCCTCATTAGTATTTGCAAGTACAGCTACAGGACTTCTGCCCTAACAGTTGTTTTGGAAGAAGGCGATGACATCTTCTGAATCCACAACTACTAACTTCCTTTTTCTGACTGACTTTTCTGCCTGAATTGTGTCTTTGGAACAGGTTATGTGGGGACAGGATCAACAAACAGCAGCACAAGAAGCACGCAGGCTGACTGAAACCCCTCCGCTCAACTCAGGAAGCAGCACCACTTGCTCCAAAGGTGCGTTAGTTGATGTTCTGTGTCTCTCTTGGTTTTCATCCTTGATCTAGTTTGAAGAACACAGCCTTTGCTAGCAGAGTCTTTACCCTCACAAGCAATATAAATGTTTTTTCTCATCTATTCACTTGAATTTTATGTGTGGCTTTGTTTTTGGTTTTGGTTTTTTTTTTAAACAAATGCCAGAAATAGTAAGTGAGAATGAAGTATGCAGCAATAAATGCTGCTGAGATGAGATTTCTGAGACTTTTTCAAGCGGTCTTTTTTTTTTGTTGTTGTTTTTGAAACAAACAATTAAATCTGGCAGGCTCCCCACATGTGTAGCGCTAGGTGGTAGCGAATCCTAATTTCAGAGATTTGCCTTAGCCATCATCTACAGTCTTTCCTTAACTGTGTAGCCTTTACATTGCAATAATAGCTCTGAACCTTACTATGCATCCACTGCTGATGCTAAGCTTTTCCAAGCTAAGATGCACTTATGTTTCTGGCAAAAACCCCTTTGAACTGTTATTAGTATCACTCTGAGGCAAGGTCTGTCTGTGTTTTACACAGCTCTGATCAGTGCTTATTAGTAATACTCGTTGGAAGAGTCACATTGCAGATTAGATCACATTTGGTTAAAAAACCCCAAAGAACAACAAAAAAGCACCCAAAGAAAACATTGCTGCTTTTTTTCAGCGTTTTTCATCTGGGTACGTTTCTATTTCATCTAGGCTGCACTTGAGAAGAAATTACCATAAGCTCTGAAAGAAGCTTTGCCTGTTGGCAAAGATGAAAGTCGATGCCCTATAAGGTGAAACTTCTAAAACACAGGCAGGTAGTCAGGGCTAAAAAGAAAGCTCTAGGAAATGAGAGGAAACATTTCCTTTGTTAAGTGTTCAGATAGTCAGGAGGAACCATTCTACAGGAGGACTCTTCTGCTCTGACAAGGGAGACCTCAACAGCTTAAGACTGCCAAGCTAGAACAGGGTTGGTCACACAGACAGATGCTCACAACAAGAGCAGAATTGCAACCTTCGCCTACAGCAGCTCAGAACACTATAAATGTAAGACAACGAACCCCTTGATGAAAGCTGGATGTGACCTCCCACTCATTTGTGTGTTGATGCCACATCCTTAGGCAGTCTAATACCTCATGACACAGTAGTACAACCCAAATGTTAACAAGGCAATTTGCTCCTGCTGTCCTACTGCAAAAGCATTGCACAAATTCAGGCCCATACCTGTAGGACTGTGCCCAGACTGGAGACATGCACTGAGATAAGCCTACTAGTAAGAGCACAATACCAACCTCTGGCCATGTGGAGCAATCACCAGCTGCAAATAGAGACAAAAGTGCTGCTTTGCCTCTCAGAGAGCTTGCCAGGCCTCCACCTGGGCAACTGGTTTCCATGGCAAGGAGTTTACTCATGGCAATACTACCAATAATGTCCTCATGACTATTTGTCAATCATTGCTTGTCCTTGAGAATAAGGCTTTCACTAAGAATGTGGCCCTGAAGGAAGGGATGTGCTCTTATTTGTTATGGGAGTGTATGTAACTAGTGAACTGCATACCTTTAGTAGTTACTAGATGATGTTTCATGCACTCATAAGTGGCACTGTTAACATGACAGGTTAGATACTATCAGTATTCTTGCCTTACCTGGACTGTAGACCCAGAGAGTGAATATTGTGTCTTTGGCATTAATCCGCTTGTAAGCTTTCCCATCTGGTGAGAACTCCACTTCAAATGTCTTTATACATCTGGAAAAGAAAACCAGACAGCTCAGTAAATACAACTGATGATGCAGTGAGCAATCAAATCCTAATCTCAGTCCTATTTCAACAAGAAGGCCAAAAATAGGAAATACTCAGTTGATTCATTCCTACCAAATATGGGGTGGCATGAATTTATAGTATTAGGAAGAATCAATGCTCCACCAGATCACAGAATAACACCCAGGCTGACTTGCTATACTGGGTACTTGCAGTATCTCAAACTGTTAAGCATCTTTTACTTCCAAACCCGGGTTGTCAAGGGAGACTGGCTTGAAAAGGGGCTAAGTCAGTGCTTCTTGAGGGAGTCTAGATGTACATGGGATTGCCTCTGACAGTTCACCTACAGAGGTTTTCCAGTCTTGTACAGCTTGCTGGAGTAAGGAAGTGGAGGTTTCCTCTTCCAGATAAAATTTCTTACAGGGACAGTCAAAATCCCACCTAGGCATCTGCTGCTAATATAACTTTTATTGTGGATCTTCTTGTCTGCTATGCTGAAGGCAAGTCCCTAAAAATGCCACTGGATGCTGGTAAGCAACAAGCAGATTTCCATGGCCAGACCACAAGTCAGTCAGGCTTGCTCTCCACAGTGACTTCATCTAGGTCCTGCCATTCCCTTTGTCAGAAAATACACTGCAGCATCTTGGGGAACAAGTAGTAATCAATTTGTGAATTTGATGACAAGACTGGTGGCAAATTAGGGAGTAATGTGCTGGAAACTTGGTTATATCCATTGTATTTTAAAAGTTACTTACTTTGAATTTACACAGCCATCGTCCCAAAACACAATGACCTGCCCCTTTGTGAGAGGGATCAAACGGACACCAGTCACCTGCCCAAAGACACATGCCCATGTAAGAAAACTTATAAACCAGTCAACCAGGCCATATTTCTGTGCTAATCATTCATTACTAACCATTTGCTTTGATTCTTTCAATTGAGACAAGGAGACAAATCCAGAATTTCTGGCTTTATGTCTTTGTAGCCTGTGTCACTATCCTGCCAACCTTGCAGAAGACCTTCAGAGGCTCTGGGCACAACTATGAATGTGGGTGGGACTGAAAAAGGAGATACAGATGTCTAATCTAAATCAGTCATGATTCCATTTCAAGTTTAGTTACAAACTGGACAGAGCCTTCAGTGATATGGTTTAGTGTGAAGCGACCTTGCCCACGGCAGGGGGGTTGGAACCTGATGATCTTAAGGTCCTTTCCAACCCTAACTATTCTATGATTCTGTGATTATTAACTGGAGAGCTGCTGTCAAGCTTGGTAGCACATGATGTGATTTTAAAAAAGATACCGCACTTTCCAGTACTGCTTTATGATTTTCCCACTGTGATAAATTTGCATTTATCTCACTGATGGCTCCTATCACTTGCTGTGTAGTGCTTTATCCTGAATCATGCCTTGGAGAGAATTGTTTACTACTTTTAAGAAATAATAGGCTTAGGTGCTAGTCCAGCTCTACTTAGTGAGTTAAAGCAGGAAGCATTTTCTAATTTGGTGAGTCTGATAGAAAAAATACAACACATACTTGATCAGGAACAGATCTGGGTCTTGCACAGATATGGACAACAAAGACTGATGGAATGGGAAAGTCTTGCTTCAGTGTCAGGATGCCACCTTCAGGAAATGGGAATGGGCCTGTTACCACTGGATCCTGTGAAGCCAGAGTAGTATTGTAAGTAATCTTTTATTACTGTACCTAAAGGCCAACTGTTAAATCAGTGCAAAATGACTGTGCGTTTACTTTGGAACTAAATTTCCAATGGAGTTGGTGCTGACAACCGGCTTATAGCCATCAAAGCTCCTCAGGCTGTGAGACTCTTCTATCTTGCCTGTTTTCTAGCTCTTCAGGAAATGAAGGCTTCGTCCAGCTCACAAACCAAGTTGATCACAAACGCCCTTTAGGCAGGATCTGTCACTTTTAGTAACCTTCAATGGATACATTTCAGGCTAGTGGTCTTTACAAACAACAACCCTGTCTCCCAGCAAAGGATTCCCAGTGTGCAGTGAAAGCTGTTGCTAGCTACAACAGCCACTCAGCTGGTCTCTGAGAATGAGGTTTCACCAGATGGCTAAGAGCACCTAAAACCCTGCTGCTGCCTTATAGAAGGAAGAGCTGAGGGCTCCTATAGTATGCCACAGGCCCTAGCAATAGTAGATTATGGTGACTGGGAACAGAAGACATAGTACTGGACACCAAATCCAGAAAACAATTACTGGCTGTGGGCCCTTCAGGGGATAAAGGTGGCTTGCTTTATTTTAACCCATGGGTCTAAATGCATAGGGAAACCATGGGGAGAGGGAGCTAAAGTGACAGGCTTGCTCACATATTCTCACATATGATAAGTAATCTGGGCGTGGCTTTTCTCAGTAGAGAGGAGTCCTCAGAGAGGATGTACTCCTCAGTCCTCTCTGGAGAGCACTCAGAACCAGAGGATGAGGGGAAAATGCAGGCCCCACTTTCAGCCCCCAAGAGATGCCAAGTGTCTTCTGAACTTGCATGGGGTAATTTCCACCAGGAGCTGTTTGTTTTCTGTTGTTGAGAGGGGTCCATTTCTACTCTCTAATGCAGCGATTTGGCCATTCTGTAATATACACAGGGTCACATAACTCCTTTGGGGATGTTGAACAGAAAAAGTCTCAAAGCCCACTGAAGTTCCAGAGAGATGGTAGAACTTGATCTGGAGCAATTCTGCCTCCTTAGCTAAGGGTAGGCAATGGCAAAAAAGCTGGTCATCTACATTTAGCCTCTTATATAAAATAAATGTGTACTAGCTACATTTCTCTGTGCGATTGTAAGTGCATTTTCATTTGTATATAAGATGCACATGACTGTGGGCTAACAAAATAATGACTACCTGAGCTGATTTCATGTTCTCTTTAGCCACAGTTAACCAGTTCACAAGTATTTTACCCATACAACACTTCAAGCAAACACATGGTCGTACCTCAGCATCTCTTATTTCCTGGAACTGTTCTGGGAAAGGAAAGTCAGGGCTTCCTAGCTTTTTCCACTTCAGAAAGGGATTGGTTTGGTTGTTATCCAGATAATAGGTCACATACATCAGCTCTTTAGGAACATGAAAAGAATAAACTCTTTACTTGGATTTAAGGATTAACAAGAATAAATTTAGCAGAAGTTGCTTAAGATTACCTTCTCAAAAGTGATTTCAGAACTTCAGAGCCTGGCTTCCACTGGAAAGTCACCAGGCTCACACTCCTGCAAAGCTCCATGATTTAATTTGCCAAGTTTAGATTTCAAGCTATTACTTCCATAACCAGAATTGAAACCCTTCTATTTTTCACACATCCACTGCACATATTTGTTGGACAACTACATCAACTGTGTAATCGTGGTCATGTTGGCTGTCTTGGAGTCACCTTCAGTAAGGGAACTGTTGCCCAGCACTATCCATCCAAGGACACTGCAATTAACAGCTTTCCAAAAATGTAGCATTTGTAGCTGCCATTAAGGATAGCATCAAAGGGCAGGAATTAGGAAAGAACCTTTTCTAGAAAAGCACTATCGTATCTCAGAAAATCTGAAAGCGCCCAAAAGATAAAAGAGAATGTCAGCAAATGAAACTCACTCTTGCAAAGAGAGTTTCACTCAACAGAAGTGTTTCAGCTGATATTCTGTCCTATAGATCAATTATGTGAGTTGCCTACATGATGTTTGTTTACCTCTAAGTTTGGGAAAGTGGGTGGCATTCACTGTGATGGTGCTGATGTTGGATGAAGTCCTGTTATCCTCACTTGAATACATCAATACAGTAGCTTGCCAACTGTCCGAGGGCTGCATCTCATTTGGGGTGTGCACAGATGCCAGGACACCAATTGTGCTGTTTTCAGTGCTTTGCCCCTCACTGCTGCTCACTTCTGCAAGAATCTGCTTTTCTCCTTGAAAAAATATGACAACTCTTAAGCATCACTGATAGTCCTGTATCAGCTTCTGATACACAAAGGGTCAAAACATGGGGATCTACAGGTTGAGCTATATTCTAGCTTATTTTACCAGGTATAGCATTCAGCCAGGTTTATTTACAACAGCAGATCATGCACATACTACAGCACTTCTTACACTTAACAGCTCAGCCACCAGTATCTAAGCACATAACAGTGAATTAGGATCTATGTTTCGTATGCTACCTGAGTCTTCCAGCTGTGCGGAATTCTTAAAGACATTTACAGCCTTATGTGATGGCACAAGGGGGAAGTACCAGTCAACAAAAAAGGAGCGGTTGGCATGCAGAGGGTATAAACAAAGCAGTAAATAAAACCAAATGGATAATAGACTATCAGGAAAATCTGCTGAGCTATTAATTTCTCAGAGGAAATGAAGCTTCATAACACAACTGGTAAACAGGGGGTAGGAGAAATCCTGCTTTTATAATTGTTGAGATGGCTGGAATAAGCTCTCTTAAAGCTTGAAGCTTCTAGGTAAAAGAGGTTATTGATGTGCTTTTTAATCAGTGGTTACTATACCTAGCAGTGCCAGCAAGCCCATGACAGTCAGCACTGGTTTCCGCACCATCTGGACATGAGGTGGTGCAGTATTGTTCATCTGAAAGCGTGCTGTGAGAGTCCGCTGTGTGAAGTAATGGGGGTAGTAGCTCAAGAAGGCATTATCATTACTCAGCAGTGTGTAGTTGATGGTGTTGTTGGCTTTGGAAAAGAGCAGGTTTTGATGCTGGATGATTACCTGCAAAGTCACAGAGAAGATGGAACTTCACCCTGAAGAAAATCCAACAAACACACAATGTCTATATTTTTTTTTTTTAATCTTTACAGCATACTGAAAAGGGCTGTCAAAATGTTCACCACAATTATTTTATTTATTTTTTTTAAATTTTTTTTTTTAGGTTATTAATCACTAGAAAATTTGAAGTATCCACACAGTTTTGCAGGTAAAGAGTCTGTGAAATAACTATTACTAATACTGTGCATAAATCATATTTTCTTGGCTACTACACTGCAAAAGATGCTTCTCTGTCTTGAATATTAAATCAGTAATTAGGATTTTCCATCTGAATTAAATCTAAATGGTCTTCCAATTCTGGAATTACTTTGTACCCATTACACAAGTGTCTGGGAGCTGTCCTCTATTCTCTTCCTCAATGACTCATTTTACTCACTTGGTGCTAACATGGAATTAGTTCTTCCAGTATTTCATTGGTTGTTGTGCTGCCTTCCTGCAAAATGTTAGACCTGCCAAGCTCTTTGTTTACCAGATTGTGCCTATCAGAATCAAACAGAACTTCAGAAGGCTGACAACTGAAGGCTGAAAAAGTCTCATAATTGCGTTCCTGAAGGAACACAGGCCTCCAGCTCCCACCCACCTAAGTATTAATTCACTGCTGGATATGTCTTTTTTTTCTCTCTTCATATCACCATGTCATTATAAACACTGTTATTTGCTCTCTCAAACTCTCTGCAATGCAGTCATTGAATTGTTGCTTTGGAGAAGACTGCTTCTGTATGAAGCCTAAAGGACCTAGGAGCCTTTGTCTCCATCAGAGCAGCTAATAAGATTTATCTTGTTTCCAGGTGACATACATGCTCCTAGGTTTCGGAATTACTACTTTGCATAGGAGTGCTTAGACTCCAGATGCTGTATAACGTAGTGGCTCACAGAGCAACAGGCCTGCAGTGGGAACAACTGCTACGGAGGACCGAGAGCTAAGCTTCCTCTGGGGCCAGGCTACAAGGCCTGCAGGGGTTGTACTGAGCATTCTTATCTCCTTTTGCTTTTCTGATCAGCAGCAGTCATTACTAGCAGTAATTAATAATTATTCATGTGTATAGATATTGCACAAAACCAGAGAATGGGCTTAAACCGAGAATTAAAGGGATTTCTTAATTATAACTCTCTTGATGAGATAAACTTATGAAGGAGCTGGGAAATGTTGTCTCACATAAGTGACAGCTAATGGTAGTGAGATGATATCAGTATTATAACATGGAGAAAGGATATGTGGATATAGTCTTAGCAGATGTATCTGACTGTGAGACAGCATAAAGTATTTGAGACGTTCTCCAGCACATAGAAGGCTAGTTCTCAGTTGTCGGGGGGGGGGGGGGGGGGCTTGTTTGTTTTTTTAAGAGAAGATGAAAAACACTAACACGAGCTAAATAAAGCTATGGAAATCAGACTATTCAGGGAAATAGCAGCTGTATCAACACGGAGCTCTCCTTTTACTGGATCTGTTATTCTGAGGAGCTGCTTAAAAATTGACCATAAGTTTGTTTTTGCAACTGCATTAACGCATCAGAGACCGTACAAGACTGTCAATGAAGTGAGTTACCTTTACAACCATAGCTGCATAGGTCACGTCAGCTCGCCACAGCTGTGGAATGGACCATCCAACCATAGGATCTGCTTCATCATTGTATATGGCAACAGAAGCAAAATTTGGAAACAACTTCTGAATTTGTTCAACTGCTTCCACTTCTTGTTGCAAGATGTAGAGAGAACTCCCACCTCCCTGCAACAGTATTTCATACCTGCTTAGTGAAAGTGGGTGAACACACAGACATAAACCTATTCTGAAAACATGTTCCTGGAGTCCCTGAGAAGCTGTTAGCATTTTTACCTACTCCACTACAGCATGTGCTGTTTCCATATAAAATGGAAGAGAGGTAGAGGAGATTATTTCCCTCTGGGAACTAAGCAAAGGCAAATTTGCAGCTGAGTATCTTAAGAGATTCATTAGTAGCCATGCTTCCTGCTTTATGCTGCACCCTCATCTAGAAATCCACTTCATAAATAAGAATAAAATGTAACTTGGGTTGAATTGTTGAAAAAAAATAGCCTTAAACTGAAATCTTGGACTGACCTTCTTATGGAGAGAGATGTAGTCCAGCCTTACACCTGTCTCCCCTGTGAAGAAGTTAGTTCCATTGTAGCAATGACACAGAAGACTCCAGCATATGGGTGACTTGGGTAAGGGGTGGAAAGAATCTCCAGGTCCTCCAAATTTTAGTAGAGGACTGGCTGCTCTTAAGCCTTCTGAGCAAGCATCATAATAGTTGAGGAACCCTAAAGTCCAAGCAAACGCATATATCAAAGATAGTAATTAAAATTAAATTCTTGATCTAAAATCACAAATGTTATAGCTATTACTGCATTTATTGGCAGGAGCTCACAAACCAGGGCTAGCCTTTCCTAGGAACTGACAACATGAAAAGATATTGAAACCTCAGCTGCATTCATGAACAGATGCATACTCTACCTCTTTACCCCCAATAACCTTACCTTATATACAAATAACAGTGTCTTCATGTTACTTCTGTTCTGCTTTCCCTGTTCTACTATCCCTGTATTTATACTGATGTCCAAGCAGGGAACAAAGTATAGTCAGCAAAACAGACAAACTTTCAGATTCCTTCTCCCTCCTGTCTACCTTATTTCTTTGCCAGTATCTCCCCTTTCTCATTGTCACCCTTCCACCAAACTTACAAACCTGTCTCACTTCACTACACCAGTTAAGTGCTCCAAACATGCTTACCTTTCACTGTCACAGATACATTGTCAAAGTCATGATGGTCTGGTTCATTCCATGTTTCAAAATTCCATTTAGCAACATGCTCCAATCCATACCTATCTGTAGGAGAGATCTCATTTATCAGTGAGCTGCATATTCAGACAATTCTATTAATTAGTCACTGATTCAGACAATCTTATCGATTAGGGCTGCAGGTGAGGTTCGGCCAGAGTTACAACAGGATATAAAAATTACCTATTTTCAATAATAGGGGAAATGAAATTTTGGTAGTTTCAAAATGACCTCTCATTTTCAATGAAATGCAGCAATATTTGAAAAAGAAGAAAAGGTAAGAGGGAGATGATGTGAACTATAGCCTTGTGGTTAGGGCATTTACCTAGCCTGAATTCAAATTGAGGCTTCTGACTCATTATAGAAAGTTGACGCTGCCATGTGGGAATTATTCAGGTTACCATGTCCTAGCACAAGCTGGTAGTTTGCAACCACAACAACATAATGAAGTTAAAGGTCAGTCATCAGAGGCAGGTCAATGTGCTACCCAGAACATACTACTCATTAAGGCAGTTGGTCATGGATCATCAAAAAAATGGGCTTTTATCCCATTGTCTCCTGTTCTGTGCTGAAATCCAGGGTCTTAAAATCAATCACAATACACAGAACTTTTTGAGCTAGTTAGAATGGATTACAACAGAATAAATAACAGGTCTTTTTTCTTCTTCCTTTTTTTTTTTTTTTTTTTTTTTTCTAACTTACCTATGTATCTGCTGGCCAGAAGTGTAATTAAGTTTCTCCATCTTATTACCTGTTCTTTATCTTCAAAATCAAAAAAATACCCTGATGGATTCCCCATCAATTCAAATCCTAAAAAAGACAAAAGATTGGCCTTTTTTTGGTGAATGCCATCTTCTTTTGATTAATGAAGGGGTTATTGCATTATTTGAAACAAACTTGTTAATGAAGAAGCATAATTAAATGGTCTTTCTTTCCTGTTTCCACATTTCCCTACCAAGAATATTTCAGATTTGAGATTGCACATCCTTGTTACTTGTCAATAGCTACATAGTCAATACTTAACACTTACCATCATAAATTCAGGGCTCAGAGAGACCTTTGAATAGTGGATATTTGCAGAAATTCAAGGGAAGCTATAATTTAACAGCTTTTCTGGCTCTTTTAGGTACATGTTAATGTGTCCAAAGCTTTCTCCTCTTCAAAAGATCTCATTTCTTAATTCATACATCTCAAACTGTTGTGGAAAGCAATGTAAAAACCATTTGTGTTGTCTTAATTTCTGTAATAGTGTTCTGCTCACACTGTTTACATTTACACAGCCATGAGGTAAAGGCAAGTAGGAAAAGAATGAATTTTTATCAAAATCAGCTTTGGCAAAGCTCTCCACTAATCTTCTGATGATTGCATAATATGGGCAAACAGATGTGACAAGCTGTGTATGTATGGAACTGTCCTTACCTGGAATTAGCTTATATTCCCACAGGCGATCCATAAGGTTATCCAAAGCAGTAAAATTATAGTGAAGTTTTCCATTCATCACTCTAAGGAATAACAGTAACAAAAAGTAAAAATGTAAATATTACAGCAAAGGTGGCACTTGGCTACAGATGAGAGGTCAGATGGCTGCTGCCTTTTGGCTCTCAAAATTTACAGGTAACTAAAGTTCTTGGAATTGCACACAAACTTTCTTTCTCTAAAGTGACCATAAGCAAGTCATGCTCCTTGCGTAATCCATGCCCTTTACCTATTCCAGCAGCAACAACAGAAGCAATATAATGAGCTTCCTTGCTGGATTTTGAGGTTTTACATGAAATTAATATGATATTAAGGTTTTTAACTCTTTGCGGAAGTGAAATTTACCCAGACTTATTTTGGCTAAGCTGTTTTTCAATTTCCATTTGATTGCCTACTGTTAGGCCAGCTGGTTTCGACACTGTCCCATATGCAGTCTTTCTTAATTTGTAATACATGATACAGCTTTCTTAGGAACGCTCCTTATGGATTTAGGTCTAGCTGTATGGATTTGTATCTTTCAAAGAATGCTGATAATATGCACACAATGTCTGTAATTTTTACTTCACTATTAGCATTTGCTAGCACCATACTCCCAGGATCTCAGGCTGCCATCCTGTTACCCAGCTTTGAATACATGTGTTCAAAGACTTAGGAGTAGCCCAATGATGTATCCCCTTGTGTCAGTGAATCTTGCAGGAGCAATGGTAGTAAAATTTGGGCAGGCACCTGCATGGAAACATTGAAGTTCTTCTACACAGGGGATGAAAACTGTCATTTGCAATTTATCTGCGATACATTTGAAGATATGCTTTAAATTCCTGAAATGATTCTCTTGCCTCTATCCAGTGAAAACAAATATAATGCACTATGTGGGCTGGTTTATGATTTCCCATTACTTCTGAACTTGTGGCCTGGTTTAACAGAAATCTGCCAGGGCATGAGAAGTTTTGCCAGTATGAAGTGCCTAACAGGAATTAAACATGAACTTCTGTTGGCAATATTCTGGTAGTGTGACTTACTGCATTTTGGCTGAAGCCACAGCCTTGGCCTGACGCCCAAATTCTGACCTCACTATGCTTTGAGCAAAAGGCTTTATAAGCACCCTTGGGGTCAGTCCAGCCCTGGTCGTATGGGAGAGCTGATCAGGGTCTTGCCAGCCTTGCCAGAGCATACACCTAATTTGTCTGTTGCAGTGCAGCCCAAGATCTGCTTAGCTGTTTTGCCTCCTTCTTCCTAGGCACCTTGCCTCTGCTTGGGTGGAAAGCAGAGGCAATGCCCTAGATATGATGGAAGGGTAAGAGATAACCACTTACAGTTCCTTTAACTGATCAGTGCTACCAAGGCATGCTGGGCACATGGGATAACAAGTGAGAATACAGCAGTTAGCAGATCTCTTCAATTAATACTGGGCTCTGCTGTGATTCACAACTTCTTTCTTTCTGTTCTCTCCCATGCACTTCAGAGCCTCTTAGATTGAGGCTTTTCCTCTGTGTTTTCTTGTCAACAAAAGGTTTCAGTGAATTGTAAAAGCAAGTCTGAAGTTCTCAGAGAATTAAGAAAGGCTGACAGAATTGCCTAGTGAACTGTGCAACCTGAAGAGGATTAAATGCCATCAACATCTCTATGACCTAGAAGAGGAAAATATGACAGGCAAAACAAATTTAAGTGTAAGCTGTATCCACTGTACCAGCTCCATCTGCAATGCTGCCACAGTCTTGGCCCCAGCATGGTCACACTTTCACCAAAGACCTGAAGTTAGCTTTTCTCTACTAAAGTATGTCCTACCGCCATGACAGAATTGCCATGTCTGCAGTCACTGACGGGCTTACAATTCCTGCCAGATAAAATGATGCCCCTCTGAAAGAAGAAAGTAGCAGAAACATATTTACATTAGTATCCATCCACAAGAGCGTTTTAGAGGTTAGCCTTGAACTCGGCAATGGACATTCGGAACTAAGGTGGGTTTCTGGCATAGAGAGAGGCTATAAAAAATAACAAATTAAAAAAACCCTGACAGTCCTATTCCAAAGTTCAAAGACAAATACTTTGTTGCAAAAGGTAGCTCTGCTCCCTCAGATCCATTAACTATTTCCAGTTGTACCCTGTGTTCTATTGAAATATTTGCTTATATGCACACTTACAGTCACTGAGCATAAGAATGATTAACTCTACTGTCTTGTAAAAACTTAGTAACACCATTTAGGTAACAGCAAACCAACAACTGCTTTCCAAGTCCAGCCTAAGGTCTATGCAGTACTGCATGAAAATATACAGGTAAATAGGCTTTCTATCTCATGTATGTACATTTAAGACCCTAGCACACATACATTTTTCTTCCTGTATCAATTAAGCAAAACATTTAAACCAGAATGCCATTGCTAGCCACAACTGAAGTGATACTATGTGAGATCCTTTCTTATGTGCATAGGGGCAGAGGCATTTCTTACATCCTTTGACTGGTCTGTCACTTTAAAAGAATTTTTTCTTGCTTGCAAGTAGATTAAGCAGTCTGCTTCTACCAATACGATGATTATTTGACTAACAGGATTTCTGCTTGCTCAGATCTTGATCTCACCCTTACCTATGCTACCTTTCTGATGTGAAATTCATGGGGTTTTTTATAACCTATACAGGATCACCAGCATTTGAGTTGAATGGTTGCATGCCATGTGGTATCTGGAAGCCATGCTGATTGCTGCAAATGAGGCACAGCAGGACCTTCATAAGCTGGTATTGACAAACGCTTTTCATGAGGAAGACTGGCTCAACTGCTAGGCTGTTACAAGGAGTGCTATAAATGTAATTTTAAGGCACCAAAGATTGGATCAAAACTCTTACAGACAGATTTACCCTGACCCAGGATAAATCCACTTGACATTGTCAAAGTTGCTCAAAACAGCTTTGAACACCTGATCTAGCACCTGCTGGTGCAGCGCTGTGTATTTATGATAGGGCTCCTGGTAGTAAGCTCACAGACATTTACAGCCTTCTACATCGCTTTTTTTTGACTGCTTGTCTTTTGATCTCTCTGCGCTTAAGTCTTGGTTTCTAGACACCACTGTCTTCATTTATGAACACGCAGAAGGCTATGTCCTTGCCATCCAAGTACTTGCCAGACTGGGACTGCTCATTACCTGCTGTTGGGTATTTCTGATGTGGAACAGCAATTGCTGTCCAGTCTGTGCTTGGCTTTCAAATGTTCCTCACCTGGTCTGTTTCTCAGAGACTTGCCAGAAAAGTCTTTCCTATCTTCAGTCATAACAAGCAACTACGCTAAAGCATGTTTACTGGCATCGTGACACCAATGCTCTTATATGCCCCAGGCCTGAGGCTGCTATACTCCAGAGACTGCTGCCTGCTGGTGAGGTGTTTTTCCATCCTTTGTCATGGTCTTCTCAGTTCCAGACACATTTTTACATGCTGCCTCTTGAGGCCAACAACTGTGCTGTGAACATGGAGAGCAGTGATGAGTATGCAAGGGAATCCACTGACTGTCACAAAATCTTGTTGCTGTCTTCCTTGGAAAGGCTTGCTTCCTGGGCATCCTTTGCTGACTCAAAGGTTACATGTTCATGTTAACAGCTTTGCACTGTTTCCCTTTCCTGGAGTAAGATTTTTCCAGTATGGAGGGAAATTCTTTTCAGGTACATAGACAGCTAGTGGATAGCTCGCCAAAGTGCTCTAAAATAGTCAAGTTGTACTTATCCATGCCACTTTCAGCCTACTCCCATTCACAAACTTAATCTCTTGGGATGCCAGGGATAAAGTAGTTCTGGCTGTCATCTCCCTGTATCACAGCCAGATGTGATCCAGTTGGCACACCTGTCTTACATTGTTCCTTAGCCTACAGCTACAGCTTTCTTTCTATGCCCAGCATCTGCTGTTTTCTTCCTATGCCCAGCATCTGCTGTTTTCCTTCTGCCCTGGTTTGCTCTTATCCAGGAATATAGTTGCACATCCTGGAGAGCACACACACACATTTGACCAAATATCTTATCTACAGAGAAGAGAGTAAGAAAACAGAGACAGGGAGTATTCATTATTATCCATTCTGGGTAACCTCCAGTGAAGTATTGAATCTCTGATAACACTTCCATTTCAGTTTATCAAACCTTACTGTAATGTAGTGAACAAAATTTCTCATCCTGACATTCTGACTCAGGTAGCGTGGCCCCCCTTTGTATTTCTGGTAGACACAGTTACCATGCACATCAGAAGCTTGCTGTCACCAGTGTCTGAGAACAGCGTCTCTTCTGGCAGATTGGCCATAGTGGCTGGCTAACACCACTCCCAAGGCAGCAGAGCCTGTTTACATCCTCACTGCTGTGAAAGATTGCTCCCCTAGCGCAAATGCAGCAAAAAAAAAAGGATAGAAAACTGACTGAAGGTGTTGGCAGGAGAGGTTCAAATGACACTTTAAAAGTAAACACTTTTCAGCAGGGTGTCCAACTTAAGACTTGAAAGGTGTACTCCATGAGGGAGCCACCTAAAAATGGCCCTGCTCCATGGTAAGTTTTCTATGTACAGTCTTAGACAGAAGTAAAAGTGTAGTCTAAGATACTACCCTGCTATGGTGTCTGCTGAGATAATGGTATTAGGTATTACTATCCATTTGACAGACATGTTTAGCTATTTGTCAGACTATCAGCTGCAGTTTCTGCAAACATATGCTCCCTTGGCCATGGTGCCACAACAGTGACCAGTGGCAACACTGACACTGCTATTCTGATGAATATAAGTATGCATGATAATTAAATTCCCCCTCTCAGGAGTAAATCAAGAGTAAAGAGCTGTTCCAGTAGGTGACTGTTATCAGAGGCATTCTTAGACACAGAGTCCCAAGGAACTACTCACTGCCTTTCTAGAGTCCATAATGCCATTTTAGGGATCATAAAACTCCGGAACAGACACAAATGCCCATCTAATCTGGAGAGGAGCTCAGTGTCCAAGGCCAAGATGCTCACTGGAAAGATGTAGGAACAAACACCGACAAACTATACCAGTTCAAATTCATGCTACTACCAGCTCCTCCAGAAGGAACTGTATTCAGAAGTAACCGTTTTATTTCTTTAGCCAGAAGAACGGGCTGTTGAAGTGACAATGAAGCACACAAGCTGTGAGCACAGCATTTTCAAGATGAAGGTCAAAAGCCCTGGATAGGATATGTCAGCAAGTTTATCTTTTCCAAGAGGGCAACTTGTTGCCCTCCAAGCACCTCCTACACCACAAAAGGATCCTGCCTCCTTGTTTTTTACTTACTTTTGCAGTTACAAGGAATTAAAGTTCATGCCATTACGAAGACCTTGTTTGCTCCAAAACCACTGTCTGGATAAGTTTCTTGTTCTGCTGAGTACTCAAAAAACTCTGGGACCTTAAAAGCAGGTCCTAAGGACTGTAAGCACTATGGAAATAATGTCTCAGAGTACAAGAAGGGCAGAATAGCCCTCATTAGCATTCACCTTTACAGAGGCTACTTTCTCAGCAGTTACTGCTCCAGGTTTCTTCAACGTCAACCAAAAACCCCCTACATTGGTACTTCAGGTTTAAACACAAGATCATTAATGAATAACTATGAAATCAGCAGGCTCTTGGGTTATTAATAAACAGCACTTCCCCCTTCTGAATTTACTGGAAACTGACAATACAGAATTTACTCACATCAGAGCTGCTCCTATCATGTTCTTGCTGCACTTGCTCTTGTTTTCTATGATCATTCAGATAGGATAAATCAGCTCCCTTCCATGAAATCCCCATATCCCAAAATAACTACAATCACTTTACGTTTTGCACGTTCATGAACACTGATTCTTCCTCTCTGTCAGTTCTTAGGCAAAACACAGCCTGTGCTTTTTCCACATGCTTTGCAGATCAAAAACCTCATCCAGAGGCTTCTTCAAAGCTGCAAGGCCAAAATATTGCACCCACACTAAAGAACTGGCATATTTTACCACTTCCAGGCTTATTTGTTAGCATTAATACTCCTCTCCATTTGCCTCTCAGCTATACCACCTGTGTTAAGCTGAAAATCTGCTTGCTTTATAATTATGGCACAGCTTCTGCACAGAAGCACAATGCCGAAGACTTCAGTCCGTGCTGTGACCATACGATGCATAATTCACTCACCCTATAGCGTGAATGAGTCTGCCCAGCAGTAATGGGAGGATGCATTACAAAACACACAGCCAGGCAGCACCCAGCCCTTGCTGATGTCAGAGCTTGTCACATTTAATCCATCCACACAATCAACTGGCATGATACATGCGCAAAAGGAAGGATGAGTATGAATCTTTGTGGTTTAGGAAAAAAATGGCTTCAAAAATGCAAAATACATAATCTGCAATTTATTGGAAATAACTGCTTCTTCTACAAGCCAGTCAGGAGACTGTGTGTTCAGCTGAATCTTTTAATTTTTTAAATACACAAAAATAGAACTGACTTTGCTGTATACGGCATCTTAATTAGCTTCTTTCCTCTTTGAAATTGGCGTCATTTGACCCTTACCTTTCCAAGCAATTCACAAAATCCTTGTTGTGATCTGGCTAAAACTCACATGCAGAGAAGTGCAAGCAAACAATGAATGCCTTCAAGCTGATGCTAATCACGGCCTATGATTTTCCATTTCTTACTCAGCCTGCTTTTGTGAGCACAGTCTCAGTCCTTCTCTCAGCAATGAGCATGCTGTGTGTGAAGGGGAGAGAGAGGCAGACAAAGCATCAACAGCTTCCTGTGACGAGGTGAGTTAGCTTGCTAGGAAAATACTGTTTAGACTGTTGTGTCTCTTCCATCCCCACCTTCCCCTTTTAAAAGAAATTCAAGATGTAAAAGGGTAAACAAGCAAAGAAAGCATAGTGATTTAGGAAAAGGCGTCAGGCATTTTAGAATCTAACCTCTCCAGATAAGTGAATATACCTGATCAGATCATCAAGGCATGGATAATTTAGACTGTTGTGAGATCTTGTGATCCTTTGTTGAGACCTGTTGTGTCAACATTAATTCAGGAAGGGAAGTAATCAAATACTGATAAGGTGAATCCAGTAGCAGAAAATGCTTTTGACTGATTCATCACTACAGATTTAAAGGCTCAGTCAGTGACTGAAAGGTAGGCTCACTCACCATATATGAGCTGGGCTGAGAGAGGATACCTTCATTTCTGATCGAGTTTGATATATGGAAATGATTTCCTCCTGTTTAACACATGGCTACAAGTAAAATGTCACTGTGTTTTTATGCTGTCCTTGACGATGGAACTCCAAATGATATCATATATAAGCAAAAGTTCTGGCAAGAGGGGATAGGAAGTCTAAATCGATAACAAATTTTAAAGGGTGACTTTTCAGATGCACAAGGAAGAGAAATTATGATCAAGTGTCAAAACTAGCTTACTACAAGCACGTAACTCCTTCTGGCACTGCCTGGGAAAGCTGTCACTGAACTTTTCTTTCCAAACAGCTGCAAAACTGTTCTCTGTATGTATCCAGCATTCTAATTCAAGCATGCAGCCTAATACTGCATCTTCAGTAACAAGTCTCCATATTTCATAGTCCTGTTATTGTCACTCCTCCATTTTCACATCTTTATTTTTCTGTTTTTGCTCCTTCTATTCTCTTGTCTTTTAGCTGTATGCAGAAACAGTCGTTGAAATTCTGTGAATCCAACTATAGCAAAGGACCCAGCTTTTTTACCATTACGCAATATCACAATAAGGAGTTGGAATGATTGCCCTCTGTGATGCCAACACAGAAGAACCAAATTCAGCAATGCTCTACTTAGTCCTCTTTGTACATCTTGTAAGCTCTCAGGCTGCTCATAGTCACCACTCACATGCTGCAACTGCACCTGAAATTCAGCATTAATGCACAGTGTGGTACTTCCGTCAGGTGTTTAACTTCTTCCAACTTACTGTTCTCGAAACTTGTTTCCATTTGGTGAGATCTGTGTTGAAAAGCATGTAAAGGAGCAACTAACAAAGTCTAAGAAAAGAAAAATACTAAAGGTGCAAAGAGTTGCAGCTAGATTTCTCAGGTGGTGTACTTCCCTAACGTTGAAAGTACAGCTAGCACATGGTGTCTGACCAAGTACAGCTGCTCCTGCTTCTATAGGCATGGCAGATGTATTTTCAGGTGTGTCTTTCTCTATCAGTCCTTGCCTGCCCACTATATGTCTAGACTTGAATATATCACTTATTTGCAAAATGAAAAATAGAAGTGGTCTTCACTAAATGATACCTAGTTCATTTCCTAATTTACTGATGTTTAACAACTTATGATGATGAAAAGGCAAAGTCATACACTGTCTTGCTCTTAATCTTTCAGAATATTTTGATGAGTGGTTTCTGAATACTTCAGAACTGCCAATTAGCACTATAACCCAATCTGGAAAGAGCAGCTCTAAATGGCATTCCAGTGTCTGCTCTTGGCTCTTGAATGTAAAATACAGCAAAACATTTTTCAATTAAGGAGGTAAAACTAACCAACTGCATTTACAGACAATTTTCAATGAAACACAAACCCACATGTCTCTCCAAACTGAAAGATGATAATTCTATTTGGAACCTAGTTTTGGTACTACTACTTAGGCTAGTGGGGTATTACTAAACATGGCAGTGATAGCTCTTTCACTCCACGGTCTTCATCTTCATGTATAAACTTTTTTCTTCTTTCTTCCCCCATTCCAAGCAACTTCCAGTAGTAACAAAAATAGTGCATTATATTCTATGCTTACAAACATGAAATTTTACCTCACAATGCAGGAAGAAATCCTTGTCTTTTCTTTGCAGATAGAAATGGGGTTTGAATATCTAGTCACGATTACATATGAATGCAAGGAATGGGTGAAGAAGCCTTCATCCTTGCCACAGTAAACTTGCCTCTAAGATTTACAAATATCAGTAGCAATGTTCATACTAAACCAATCAATAAGCAGGCTTTGGTTTCACAGTTCTGGCTGTTTAGGGATGACAAAGCAGGCAGTTTTGTTTACAAGGCAGACAAACTCAACTCCATTACACTCAATTGCAGCTGAAGGCACATGATGTCTTCCTGGACATTAAGATTCACTAGCCAAGCCCTCTCCATGATGTATTTAAATAAAAATCCTTTTTAAAAGGACATAACTCCATTAATGACAGCTCAACACTGTCTAGGACTGCAATACTATTTGACCCCATGTAGTGCCACTGGTTCTATTAAAACAGAATAACAGGGATAAATAAGAATGCAGAGATTACCAGCCCCTATAATGTAATGATTTTATGTTTATCTTCTACCTACAATTACACTCTACAGGACAAAGATTTTTCCCAGTGCTACTATTTATTTACATTATCTCAGTGTGAACACCATTGGAGTAATATCATTGGACAGACCCAGACTATATCACAACAGAACTTCTAATCTATACTTGCAGAAAGGTGTGCTCCTGAGGAACTGTGCTACTGTGCGCTGATAAGAAATCTGTTGTGGAACTACTGCAGCTACTTTATGCCTTTGGTAAGTGCTAATCAATTGGTTCTATGTTTGTAGTGGGAAACAAGAGGGATTCATAGTAAAGGATAGTTTTACTCAGTTTTGAATACATACATTTGCACTGAACTTTCTCTCCTGCAGCAGGAACAATCAGTGTCTCTCCCCTCTCATATACACATAATTTTCAGGTGCAACGCACACTTGCCACAGCTAGAGAAGGAATGTTAGGTGTAGCACATAGGGGCTTTTAAAAGAATGGATGCTTATTTTTAGTGCTCCTATCTTTCCTATTAAATAGCAACCAAATGTGTGCTTTTCAGGCACATCACCTGCTCACTATAGCATAAAGGTTAGACTGCAGACTAACTGAGGCTTGAGAGTATTTTAAGTAATGCAGATATTCAGCTTAAGTGTTATTTTTATAATTTACTGAATTTTTGAATTTCAAAAATTTGCATAGCAGGAAGAACAAGACTATTACATTTGTACTACGTACTTTTGAGGATTTGACGCCATTGATTGTAACCCAGTATGTAAACACTTTCAGCTATGATTCTGTGATTCTACAATTAATTATCCCTGTGTGACTAATTTAGCATTATTTTTTTAACTATATAATCAGGTTACGTACACATGAATTGTACATAATAGTGTCATAAATTCTTCTGAAACCTTCTGAAATCCTCAAGTAAACATGACAACAAAGCCAAATGCATTTAATCTCTTTACAGCATTTATTTCATAAATACCCTCAGATAGATTTCTCTTTTCTTAACCCAGTTAATATGAGGCATCTGTTCATATGGATAAATAGTATGTCATGCAAAGGAAAACAAGCTATAAAGTCTCAACTCCTGGTCATCTTTTTTTTTTTTTTTTAATGTAGTTTCTTTTCTTAAAGATAGGTGTTTCACTGTAGCACATCTTTGGGTTATTTTGGCCAATTACCATTGTTTGTTAAATACACAGTTGAGCACTTGACATGGAAAGGCAGACCTTTTAGAAAATAGCACTGCTTTGTTAGTCTCAGTGGAAGTCAACAAGGATGCCAGAAGCTGCCCACGCAGAACTGTTGTTGGACTGAAGCCTTGATTAACGGCTTCATGTTATGGCATATGAACTGCTATCTCCATTATTAAAGCACTGAAGAACCTTCTGCTGTCAGTACTTCTATATGTTAAGTAAAGCTTAATATGTAGTTTCTTCAAAACTAGATTATTTCCACAAGTCCTAGAGACAGAAAAAAAGACTACTTCATATCTTTTCCCTACATGCAATTGTCCCATCCAGAGACCTTCAGCCTCACTTGAATGAAGCTGTGCCTAGACAGTGTTCACATAGTTCAGAATTATAATTTAAAATTTCTTTCCTTTAAAATTTCAGAAAGTGTTATTTTTAGTTTAGCTCGAGGCAAAACAAAATTACAACCAAATCTATATGCTGTGTTCAAGTGATAAACTAAACATCCTGTAGTAACTCAGGAGCCTGATACTGGGAAAAGCGCTGTTTCAGAGAGATGCAGAGAGGTCACTTTCAAAAAAGTGTTAAGTGAGGCAAAATCCAATCATTCTGCAACTTCCAAGCCTAAAAATACTGTTGCAGTTGCCAAATACTGGAAACATGCTGTAAAGGAGAATAGAGTAGGCAAGGTTGCTTTGGTCCTGAAGCAGACGACATGCACATTTTAAGAGGTCATTAGGGAAGATGACTCTTGGTGCTAAGAATTAGGCAGTAAAATGGATGAAAGGGCAAATTTGAGAGACTGTGTTTAAGTCACTTCATTTTCAAGAAAGAAATACTGCAGGCCTTAAAAGAAATTAACAGAAGCAATAAAGCAATCTTCTATTCTGTAGTGCACAAGACTAGAGAGACACACTGTCCTACTGCCACTAGTGTGAACAATTCATTTCAGATTAAATGCACTACTACTTCCCTTTTATTCTAAGAGCTACATTGGGAATGGCAAATGGATAGGAATGCTTGACAAGACTTTCTACAGGAAAGGGGCAGGAAAAAGGATTTTACTAAGACTTAAATAACCTTCCTTAGCTTTTGGGATTAGAATGTCACAACTACCACTACCAAGTTTGAGTTCTTGGTAACAGCCACTAGTTTTAAGAATCCATGACCATTTTAGCATCACAGAGGAAGGATGTGCTTCCCTTTCTATTCTACCTTCATGCTGGTGTCTTGACATTTAATTTCCATAATTTTCATATTTTCTTTTTATTTTTAAAGAGCAGCAAGCAACTTTCTGCAATGGGATAAAAAACGATGCTGGAATATAGCCCTCTGTAGACATGCTTGTGCACTGCACCACCCTGCAAGCACTCCTGCTAGCAGAGAAGCTTGAACCATCTCTGTCTATCCAGCAACACAGCCTGTTCTCAGTCCTTGCACCTTCCATCTCAGATTCTTACTACATGCATGTTCATGTCTTCCCTTGGCTGAGAAACGTACATATCTTTTAATTCGTTAGTTTGTAGGCTAACTGAATGCAGTTCCTCTGAGTGCCAGCCACATGCTCAATCTGTTAATCTGCACTGCTTAGTAACCATTAAACATTACCAATCACCTTTGTTGAGAGGAGGAGATGGATGATTATTTGTCATTTGAATAGGTCTGCACCTATCCAAAGAATTAAGGTAACAGAGAGGATTAGGTCATTTATATACCTCATAAGAATGCACAGAAAGATAGCCTTTGTCCTGCTGATCTGCCTACATTTTACAGGTCTTTGCTTTGGTTTGTACAAAAACAACAGATACCTTGCGATCTTAACATGCTGACGTGTAGGAATGGAACTCTGACCTCCAGCAATCCCACCCTATGCGCTGAGCAGAACAGTACTTATTCTATCCTGCAAAATGCACAAATCTCAGGCAAGACTGCAGTTCTATTCTTATATCTTGATTATGTAAAATCAAAACCTAATGCAAGATAAGGATACATAAACCAGATCAAACCTCAGATAAGAAGCAGCTTCAAAGGTCAGAGATGTACTAGCCTGAACTCAGCATAATTTTTGGATCAACGTTAGTTAATTAATAATCTTACACATTATTTAAACTCAAATCCTTAGTGAGTGCTACATACATATCCAAGTTTTCAGAGCAGTAAAAATGATAACACACTACCGAGCTCAAGATCCCATAACTCCCCATTATTCCCTTGAGGAATATTTAGCTAATAATTATCCTTTATGTAAATAGTGCAGTGCCTAACTGAAGACTTTCATTCATTCCAACGTTCAAAAACAGAGCTGAACATTCCTGTCAAAAAGCTATCCAGGTAAGAGATCTGTGTCCCCTCTCACACTTCTGAACTCAGGTTTTACTTGTTCTTTGTTTTCGAAGGTGCAAAACTGCCTCTTTGCAGTCATTTTACACACTGTCATTGTTTTTTAAGTGCTTTTATTACTCTGTTCTTCATAAATATTGCTTATAAAGGTAGACACTGGGCAAAGGTTTGTAAAACATGTAGTCATCTTTCTGGTATGGAAGTAATCTTTCTTGCAAACCCTGGTCTGAGAGTTCAAGTCCAGCCATTTGGCTAGTTTTCACTTGTACTTAAGAAAAGTGGCCTACATGAAGCTTATCTGGCTCTCGAAGTATTAAATTATTATTAAAACTGAGCATTTTCTTAGTGATTAAATATAAAAGAGGGTTTCCAAAATATTGTCCTGACTTAGTAAACCCAAAATACCAGGGAATTCAACAGGAAAATACATGAAAATGGGATATCTGTAAGTTTTTCTCTACAACAGCTTGATGTGACTGAATAAAGTCCAGCAAAACAACAGGGCAGACAACAGAGTTTAGTGTTTAGCTTTGTGACTGATGGCTAAGGTCTTAGAGAGCTGTCCTGAAAGATATTTTTAAAAAAATAAATACAGACTTTCACTTTGGACCAGCTACCTTTCCAAAAACAAGAAGTGTGATTTTTAGGAATGTTCTTTCATCCCACAGAAAATATCTTTTTAGTGGTCATGCTCTAGGACTTCCCAAAAGAGTAACACGGTCTCTCCATCAAGCAGATGCCAATATTTTGACCAGCATGGTCCGGAACCCCTGAACAAAACCAGTCCCTGGAGAAACAGTCAAACTACTCGATCATGTATTTCCAGGGTCTGACCATTCCCAAGGATGACCTGATAGGCCAGCCTTAACAACAGCTGCTGGCTAGCTGTTGTAGCGGCTCATCATCTCTGAAATTGTTACATGTCAGTGGCTGTCATTTTACTCACTGGGACACTGGACTGAGAATCCTCAGGAAAATATGAATTGAATAACAGCTGGTGGTGAATGCAGGCATTTGGAAAAGACCCTAACCTGCTTTGGAAACACTAGATCGATTGACAGCTAGAAGTAGAGGTTCTGAACTGGAAATTTTAATTAGAAATACACATAGCTAAAAGATTGCTTGACTCTCATAATACCTGCTTAGTATAGTAATGTTAATTTGTAGAGGATTTAAGACTAATATTTTGTCTTTCCTGGCTCATAGAAACCAACAAATGGCAATATTTTTTCCATTTTTAACCTTTTTACTTTTGGATTAGCACAACATCGAAACTCAACAGAAAAATGCTTTGAAGTCAGAATATTTTGCCCATATATAATTAAAAAATATAAATAATTGAGCCCATCAATTTTCTTGTGATTTTCCTAAAAAACACTGTAATATTCTTTGTCTATAGCCTGAAAGCTTGCTTGGCCAGTGTTTAAATAAATCGCTTCGGTTGCTGGCACCTTGCTTAAGCCTGCTTCCAAGTACATCTAGTTCCTGGTGCTATAAAGCTGAAAAGACAGACAGAAACATTCATTTTACTTGTTCTGTTTTCTCACTTCATCCTTTCTAAAACTCAGGTGATGTCGACATTTCTAAGTAATTCTGCACAATAAAAGCAGATTACTAAACCAAAACAGTAGGTGCTGAAGAATTATTATATTTTATGCATTTGAGGGTATTTTATTTCACACTAGTCATGTCTCACAGACTAAATGTCCGCATCAGATCTATTCAAATCCATCCAAGGAACCAATTGCTAGCTTGGATTCTTATACCATGATAAAGAACCAGTGTGCCCTGGGGCAGTGCTTCTGGATACTTTCTTCTGAAAAAAGTCTGGTTTTGCAAGCATGCATCTGTACATTGAATCTATGCACCACAAATGAGGCTAATCAGGGATTTTTTTCAAACTCTGTTAACACTCAAAATCAGAACCATAATGTAGTCATAAGCATTAGAGACCAAGAACAGGTTTCTTACAGGCAGAAAAGGCTGCTCATATAGAAAATGAGTAACATGAACAGTTTAACTATGCACCTACAAGTGTTCTAAATCAAATGCTTAACTAAGCTGGCATCCCTAAAGTTTTCCTGTGATTTATGCAACAAAAAAACAATGAAACTTCAGATAAATACAAAACCTGCTCTATCTACATTAGGTTTTAGCTGATTTTTCCTAGCTCAAAATACAGAAAACTGCAAGCACCACTCGGCATGAACTGTATGAAGGGCTTTATCCTAACTTACACTTAAAATCACTATTTCAGCAGAAGTGAGCAATCCTGCTACAGAGTCTTGATATACTGTCTGATTTCCACCCTAAATACAGCATTTAAAAGATCTCCTTAGCATAGTGAAGCAGGCTCACTCTGCCTGCATCCTCTTGGGCCTTCTAGACATACAGCTGCAGATTTTCTGGTGGACAACCAGGATGTGGAGACAAAAGAATGCATCAGAATAAAGGTTTTTTGGGTTGTGCTGTTTCACAAAGAACATCTCGTCCAGCTAGAATGGTTATGCATGTACCAGCAGAAACTGCTTGCCAAGGAATCTGCAAAGAGAAGTCCCACTGAACATAATTGTGATGAATGTTTCCTCTCCTGCAGAGAGATTTTGTCAGGTCAAGGGCAGGTGAAAAGACAGGAAGAAAGGTGGGACTGAGGCCAAATGGAAAGTCATAAGTTTTTTGGGCTCAAATGTTCTTTGCTTTATTTCTCTTTTTCACAAGATAAACGGAGTCACTGCATTTAACTTTAAAGAATGACTGGTTCAGACAGTGGCTCTACTCAAGTAGGAGGGAAAAAAAACCAACACCTTTTTGCTTTTGCTCATATGGTCAAAGGCAACTTCAAAAAACTTAACTGTGAAGATTCTAAACATCAAAATACAATTAAAAATAACCAAGATTACTTTTCATTGTAACATTATGGATCATACATGTATATATATATGAATGTGCACACCAGTAACTTTTACTTGTATTAAACAGTAGAAAAATTTCAATATCAAAGTCAAATGCAACAAATAGATATGTTCTATGCTATACGCTACTTCATCTGTACATCCTTGCTTGCTACAAACAGCTCATTCAGCAATTGATAGGAAGCCTTCACTTGAATAAAGCACAAACATTATGTTCTGGGAAGCTCTGGGGGATGAGAGAGAGCCTGAAATAGGGCTTGTCCCTTCTAAACCACTTAGTATGGACTAAGCTGAAAATGGGTTAGTTTGGTGAACCAGCAGAGGAATCTAGTTGCTGAAACCCGCAGGGCTCCTGAATATTGCTGAAGCATTACTGTTGCAGAAGGGCAGTGGAGCATCTTAGCGCCAAAATCAGAAGGGCAGAGTCTAGTCCTGTGCACAGGAGTAGCCACATCTTCTCTCCATCCTTCTGTCTTTGGAGCTGGCAAGAGCACTGGAAGCTCACAGCTCCCTGCTAAGCCGCACAAATATACAGGGGATAGCATGCAGCCATGGTGGAATCTCATTCCCTCCAAGTGAAGCAACTAAGATAATACTGAGCTACAGGCATCAAAGCCTGAGAATTCATGGGTTACACAGAAAAGTGTTTTGCTGGTAACAATGTCCCTTCCGCTACTCAGTATGGCTTTGCTATGTTATAAAAGCAAAAAACTAAGCGCTAACAGTTTCTGGAAACCAACACCACCTCATTTTAGAGCTGAGTGTTTTACAGCCAGCGTGTTCATTTGACATGGATTCTGAAAATGTGTCTAGTAGAATTACTGGTTATTTATAGGAAGAAAGCCCTATTTTCAGAAGAAAAAAAGAACCGAAGAAAAGTACCTCCTGACAGCACTTTGCTTTCTGTGTTTTAGCTTGAACATATTTATTCTATCAGGAAAGTTTTTGAACTTTGTCTAAAATCCATCAAACCTGCTGAAAAGATATAGGCTCTGTGTCATGGCTGAACTGAGGACGCTTCATCGTAACTATTTTTTTTTTTTTCTTTTACAAAAACCTACTGTTCTGATTACCCAGTAAGGCAGTACAGGCAAGATATAAATTACTAACTTATAATTTATACACAAGATCTCTTAACAGATTACCAGAGAAATTATATCCTGATAATTTTATGTATGAAGAACTATTATCACCCCTCAGGAAGCTGCGCAAACAAGGCATACATGTGAATATTAATGTTTTAGGGTGGTTTTTTTTTGTAAACACAAATTTACTTGCAAGTAAACTATGTGAATTTAGGCAGAGGCAAAGAACAACTGTGCAACTAAATATACAAGCCTACTGCACAGAAGCCAATGCAGTCTTTTTTATGTAGCCTATTAAAAGCACTCATTGATTACTGAAGTACCCACTAGATTCTAAGTAAGTGGAATACAGGCAAAGTTATTTACTTCTTGGCTGTCTGACTACACTTGGCTGTTAGAAGCGGGTTGCATTCGAACAGGACTTGCTGTCCTGAGGCACAATGTCCTGCAGCACAAGCCTTTTATTCTCCAAACTAAATTAGGTAAGACAGAAGTGTTGCAGTCTTTTAAATCTGAAAAATTAGTGTCTTTATTACAGCCACTAGTTTTCTGTATTTGATAGACTTTATAACCTCTTACATATTTATTTTGGTGTCTTAACTTCTTTTATTTTTTCTCACCTTTGTATTCTAACAAAGACTAGATTCAGCCTATTTCCTGCCCAACCAGATCTTGCCTAGCATAACCACACAATGCATTAGAGTCTAAAGTAAATCTGGCATTGCTGATAACAAATTGGCATCAGTCTTTCTACACAATTACATTAAATTGTAATTAATTTTTGCTTATGAAGGAAATAAACCTTACTTACAAACATAAAGAAACTTATACTGTGGGAGCTGAAAACTTAAATGGAATGGGGACAGGTAGAAATCTACTGATCTTTAAAAATATATTTAGACTACTATGCAGTTCATTTTCAACTTGGACAATCAGTCTATGAATTTCTAATAAGAATCCTTTTTCTGCCTTTTACCAAATTATGAATTATGTACCTGGAACACTTGAACATCCTGTTTCAAGTTGTGGTTAAACTTTGCATAGCCTTAGAAATCATGTTGTGTCATTTACAATAATACCTGAAAACTTGTTTAAGACTTTTGCACTCGTTACAGATATGTATCTTCTTATTATTTAAAATTTGCTGGCAAAAGGTATTTAGTAAAATCTAAAAAAAAATTCTCAGCAGGGTAGACAGAAGACTTATAGTAAGCCACTTCCTACTCGGAGTGCTACAGATCAAAAGTTTACAGGCTAATGGACATCTATTCTTTTTCATCCCAATTACGCTTCCAGTAAGAAGGGACTTATAAGACCCTTGTTTTTTCTCAGTTTGGAATTCTACATTTTAACTGGGTGTTACCAAACATTAAGAAATCAAAATACTCTTCTTATCAACAAGAACAAAAACGTATGACATTCACACAGAGAATGATGACTTCTGTCACTGGCGTCTAAACTTCTTACTGACTGTTAAAATCATTAAAATAGAAAACTGCCAGTGAGTATACTTCAAGTTTTAGGAAACTGATACATATGGCTTCTGTTGCTAGATACTAAAAGGAGGAAGAAATAGCTTTTATTTGTAAGTGAAGACAAGCTTTGACATTATATTGCAATGTCATACTTCATACCAAAATCTTTTGTTACAGAGATCCTGGCTGTATGACACTAGGAGGGGCTGAGCTTCAGAAGTTCTTTCCTAGAGATTTGGCATACTGTTGTACTAGCACATATTCTCTTCTTCTAGGTCAATGAGTCTTCTGTATCTCTCAGGGCTCACACATGAGCATCCACTCTTGGAAGTCTCTTATTTCTTTCCACTGCAAACCAGAAGACAAGATTTGCCACTTGGCATAGTCTTTTTGACATTTTCCACCTTCCTGCTCCTACTTTTATTTTTAAACTGTTTAAGGTAGGGTACTTGCATGTTACACTGTTTTGCCTCTCAGTCATGTCCCCACCTACCCCTAAATGATTTATGAATACACTAAGCTAATGTCAACTTTATTTGGCAATTGAGTAAAAATGCAGAGATTGAGTCTGGTGAAAACAGTTGTGTTCATGGAGGCAAGAGACACCAAAAGCACCTGCATCTGAAGAACACAATTTTTGCCGGTCTTTATGTATCAGAAAACTGACATGCAGGAGAACCATAGGAAACACTGCCGCGCTTGCTCTGCTGCCCACAGGATTATTTCTTGTATCACAGATGCTGGAGGCAAAGCCAGGGTAACTATGGGTGCACTCCTCTGAGATGGTAACAGATTCCATCATGGTGCATGGTCCATATGCTCCCAAAGTGGTAGTTGTGAGGAGATGCTTATTAATTAGGCACATCATAACGATCTGTAATTCAATAGGTTTGTGTTATGTAGCAGTTTCTAAGAGTCCATCAATGGTTGTGTACAAATTTTTGTGTAAGTCTAAATTATTGCTCTCCAGAAAACTCTGCTTTACAGGTTCTACCAGAAATTATTTTCTCCTGTGCACTGAGGACACCTGCAGTGGCAAGTCACTACACCACACGTGAGTTCCACATCAATGACTACAAGATGCACTATTAGAAAGTCCATAGCCTACCTCACTAGTGTTATGTTTATTTCAGACCATTAAGTGCTGCCTTTGATCACAGAGACCTCTATGATGGAGCATTTGGAAGAGCTGTGGGAAATACTTGTTATACAAAGAAGTTATTAACTTAACTCAGATTTTTCTTAGTAAAACAAATTGGATTCAATCGAATGTACTCTTAAATGTCTGCAAGAAAGGGTCAATCCACAGACTTACTTCTTATGTGTCACTGGAGCCCTGTGCTGGTGCTCCTGTTAGGATGGTGCTTCCTTAAAAGCACAACCAGGTGACAAACTTTCAGCATTAAGCATCTGTGCTAGAAAAGCTTCACGACTTGCAACCTAACACCCATTTTCTTCACATTGCAGGAACACATACATGAAGTAAACACTGGGACAATGGAAAGACCACTTGAGGCTACCAGGATGGAAAACACCACTTCTGCCTGTGTTCTCATGGAAAGAAAGACTCATGTCAAGATTAACAGGAAACAAGTCATGCTAGCTAAACTGAGGAAGAGCTGCTCCTGCACCCCACAGAAACTGAAGAACTTTCTCATGGACTTCTTTCCTGTTTTACGATGGCTTCCCAAATACAAGTGCAAAGAGTACATTTGGGGGGACGTTATGTCTGGCTTAGTGATTGGCATCATTTTGGTGCCCCAAGCAATTGCATACTCACTGCTGGCAGGTCTGAAGCCCATTTATAGCCTGTACACATCATTCTTTGCCAACATCATCTATTTCTTAATGGGCACATCCCGTCATGTCTCAGTTGGCATTTTCAGCTTGATAAGCTTAATGGTAGGACAAGTTGTTGACCGAGAACTTCTCTTGGCTGGGTTTGACTTGAATGATGATGCCCCACCAGTCTTGGGGGATGGCTCTCTACAGAATGACACTCAGTCCAACGCAACTGCCTTCAACCTCACAATTGCAGGGATGAATGCTGAATGTGGGAAAGAATGCTATGCTATTGGCATTGCTACAGCCTTGACATTTGTAGCTGGAGTGTATCAGGTAAGTTCTTGCTGATATCCAGAGGCAAGTTATGAAGTTCCTAAAGCTTCTTTGCATGGCTTAAGCTTTGGTTTGACTCTCTTTCAATGAGAGATGCAACACCAGTTCACTTGAATGACCCTGAACTGTTGAAGGCTAACCATAGGCAACTCAGAGAATGCATGAGATAGGCAGTTTCCCTGGCTACTAGCAGGCACAGGTGAAAAAAAAAAGTCTTCTGCAAGACCATTAACACTGTTTTGATACTCTGCTGCATCCTGGCCTTGCTGCCTTTGCGGGACCATGAATCCAATACAGATCTTACCATGAGGGAAACTCCCAGGTAGCTGTGTACGTCAACATGGAGAAATAATTCTGGTTTCTAGACACTTTATTAAAGATGCAGACCCATTCATCTACTTCTACACAGGTCCAGAATGTGCTGCTGTGTTTTGCTAGTATGTAAGATTTCTATGGAACTGCTGCCCAAGATAATTCAGAAGCAGAAAGGACAGGAGAGTAAGCAGACTGACTAACCTACTTTTCAGACAACACCTGTGCCAGACTTTTTGAGATTTACCAATGTGCTGCCTATCACAAAAGTAACAAGAGAACAGAGAAGAAAGCATGACAAACATACTTACCTAGTAATTGTATATATTTATAGTTATAGCTATAGTTATAGATTAATTAAGAAAGAGCTAGCTATCTTCCTTTTTACTAAGGTCATGCTTATGAACACCAAAGTGCTCTTGTGAAGCTGTACTTACCAGAGCCATCAAGGGAAGACAAAGCAACTAGTTACGCACAGTATCCTGGGAAAGTTTGTGATTTCTTCTGACACTTCTGACCTTAGGCATGCCACAAAGGCTGTCAGTGCTCTACTTTCCCTTCTGTTCACAGGGCTAAAATTACAAGCTGTTTTATATAACAGCCACTTCAGTGCCAATTAAGTAGACACTTAGCTGTTGCTATTCAAGTTGGCACAGCCTTTAGCTGTTGTCATTCTAGTTTTCTTTACAAAAGAATGGCCATTAAGATTTAACTTTATTCACTTTAAGACGGGGAAAAAAAAAAGGGAGATTTGCTTTGGTATAGCAGAAGCATCTTTTGATCCACTGCTTTTTTACACTGGAAATAAAATTCAGACTAGTCACTTCAGAGGAGTCACTTCAGAAAAATGTTTGACTGACCCTGCCTCAAACTCCTCGTTCACTTCTTGGGTTTGTAGTATCCCACAACAGTAAAAGGAATCACGTTTTAAAAGCAGACTGGACACATCCAGAATAATTCCTGTTTTGGGACTCAAATAGACAAATGCTACCTGCCTTCAGCTAGTTCTCTTCCATCTGCATGTAATTATTTGCAGCACCATTTAAGGCTCATCTGTTTTGTTTACTCGTTTGTTTTTTTGTGTCTCCTCAGGTTCTAATGGGAATCTTTCGTCTGGGTTTCGTATCTATGTACCTATCTGAGGCTGTTCTAGATGGCTTTGCAACTGGTGCTTCCTTAACCATTTTAACAGCTCAAGTGAAGTATCTGATTGGAATAAAAATCCCACGTAGCCAAGGGCATGGGATGCTTGTTATTACCTGGATTAATGTTTTCCGGAACATTTCTCAAGCTAATATTTGTGATGTCATCACAAGTGCTATTTGTATCCTGGTGCTGGTTACTGCTAAGGAACTGGGAGATCGGTATAAGCATAAGCTGAAATTTCCTCTTCCCACAGAGCTAGTAGTTATTGTTGTGGCAACACTGGTGTCACACTACGGGAAGTTAAATGAAGTGTATGCATCCAGTGTTTCTGGAGCTATTCCTACTGGATTTATTCCTCCCAAGGTGCCTCCTTTCAACTTAATGCTCAGAGTCGCTGTAGATGCTTTGCCTCTTGCCATAGTCAGCTTTGTCTTCACTGTGTCCCTTTCTGAAATGTGTGCAAAGAAATATGCTTACTCTATCAAAGCCAATCAAGAAATGTTTGCTGTGGGGTTCTGCAACATCATTCCTTCTTTCTTCCACTCCTTCGCAACCAGTGCAGCTCTGGCAAAAACACTTGTCAAAACATCAACAGGCTGCCAGACTCAAGTCTCTGGAGTAATTAGTGCAATGGTGGTTTTGCTGGTGCTGCTGTTCTTGGCACCTCTCTTCTACTCCTTGCAGAAGTGTGTCCTGGCTTGTATCATCATTGTCAGCCTCCGAGGAGCCCTGAGGAAGTTCCGAGATGTACCATCCCGGTACCATGTGAGTAAGGTGGACACATTTGTTTGGATTGTTACCATGTCTGCTTCTGCCCTGATCAGCACAGAAATAGGGCTGTTGGTTGGCATTGTTTTCTCTCTGTTATGCATCATTGTTCAGACACAGAGGCCACGGACAGCCCTGCTTGGTCAGATCCAAGACACCAACTTTTATGAGGATGATTTAGAATATGAAAATCTCTCTTCTGTTCCAAAGGTCAAAATATTCCGTTTTGAGGCCCCACTTTACTATGCAAATAAAGACTACTTCCTCAAGTCTCTGTACAGATTGACTAACTTAGATCCTAACCTCGAAGTTGCTAGAAGGAAGAAATATGAGAAGAAGGAAAAGCGGCATTTGAAAAAGGGAGATCACACAACTGCTAATGGACTGGGCATTGGAGAAACCACTCTGCAGCTAGTTCCTAAGCAAACTGATTTCCAAGCCCTTGTTGTAGATTGTTCATCCATCTTGTTTTTGGACACCACTGGAGTTAATACTCTAAAGGAAATCCTGAAAGACTACAAGGACTTAAACATTTCTGTTCTCCTGGCTTGCTGCAATCCCTCAGTGATAGACTCTCTGAAAAGAGGAGGTTACTTTGGGAAAGATTTTGGAAGTATGCAGGAAATGCTGTTCTACAGTATACATAATGCTGTACAGTTTGCAAAAGACCAAAAGCTTCCAGCAGATTGTTCAGTTTAATCCTGTGTCTTCCCTGACAACTCACTACAAAAGTGACAGAAAGGGGCAGTTTGCAATAATTAAATTATCAGACACACTGTTCGCTGTGTACAGCAATGGGCTTACAAGCCACTCTTCCCTGAAGAGGTCTGCTGTTTGTCAGATGCCACACAGAACAGCCACTGGGGATGCACTGTAGGACTAGGATGGAACAGGTTGGATTATATTATTTGCACCTTCACTTTAAAATGCAGTGGTGTGCAATGCGGCACTTTGGGACTGACTGCCCCCTTGTGCCATGAACGTGTGTGACCCAGCATACACATCAGGAGGCTACTGCACTGGAAGGTCTGCCCAGTGCCAGCTGACTCTCACAGCGTTCCAATGGTTGGTGTGTTTTAGGAGAGCTAAACCATTTCCATGAAAATGCAATTAATCTAGCACCTTGGATAACTAACAGTTTAAATTCCATCTTGCAAGGTCTTGGCCCTTCCAGCATTCTAGGTGTGCTCCTGAACAACTCCCACTATTTAGATACAAATAAAATGCATAAAATACTGTGGAATGTAACACGTCTCACCACCTTGATTACATAGGCGTAATGACACAACCTGCCAAAGAAGAAACCATGATGCATCACTGGTTCATCTCAAAACCATCATTTCCAAAAATTACTGCTGGAGTCACTCATGCTATTGGCTTCCATTTGTGGCAATTAGTTACTGACAGTTGTGAAACCCTTAACGATGCTGGAAGAAGTAAGACTTTGCTGCACAATTTTGTAACTAGTAAGGGGATAAACAGAAATATTAATGGTTTTATCTGGCAGTCACACAGTTACCCATGTCGTTACCCATACCCGTAAAAGTAAGTTGCCTCTAGTGGGCACATGCAACTCCAGGGACAAATAAGGACTATCAAACATAAAACTTTAGAACTGTGATTCATCTTAGCATGTTTTTTTCCTACCATTGCCTGCCTGGGTGCAAACAGAAAAAGGAGAAAAGAGGGTGGGGTGGGAAGGTAAATCTGTGATGTGCCTAAAAGGGGATTGATGCGTCAGTCAGAACTGCCTGGCTGGTCTTCTCTAAAAAAGTGCTAATGAAGCTTTACAGTAGCATACCTGGGCCAAGTAAAGGGAGCAATACTTTGTAAGTTGTGTATGCCCGTATGCTGGAAAAATTCCACCACTGTTTGTACGTAATACAGGTATTTTATTTTTTTTCCTCCTATCATATTATTCTCTGATTTGAGGTCCACCAAACCACGTTTTACAGGGCTGGGTTACTTTCTATCATAATTTGCATTAACTGCTGCTCATTCTGCTTTGTGTCAAATGATACCCCCAGAGTCAGTTGTGCTGTTACATATACATGTTTTTACTCTACAAATATGTATATTTTCAGATTTTGATCGTAACACAGTTAGTACTCAGTGTTACAGCCTACAGCATTGGCAGAATATCATCTCTTATATTCAAACTTGTAACTACCTACACGAAAGGCAGGACAGCTGACCTATCTTACTCTCCTTATTCATGGCTGGTTCATACACAACACCAAGCACAGAAGGGAATTCTACCACAACTGTGCCTCTTACAAACAGCAGACTCTAGAATAGGTTCCATGTATGCAAAAGCCATTTCTCTGCTGTGTCATTTAAAATAACAAGTCAGGTCAACATAGCATGTGACTTTTCAGGTCACTGAATGAAAGAACACTCAAACTGAGGCTCTTCAGGTGCCCTACAGCATGTCTGGCTCTCAAGAATAAATACTTTGTTAAAGTAAAAGACAAAATAAAAAATCTCTTCACATGTATTGAGAATAACACAAAACTAGGTAAGCGATTCACTGCTGACACTTCCATGCACTCATTACAAAAAAGCCGATCAGCTGCACACCATTAGTACTGCCAAAGCAGTAAAACCTGACAGAAATGTATATCAAGAGACTAAAGGATTGAGGATTGGCAGCATTTTTCTGCCATAAAAGATTCTAATTCCATTATTCTTTAAATCACTGACATGGTATAACTACCTTCTCTCTGTTAAACAAGCAAATGGACAAAGCCCAAGAATAAGTATTGCTTTGTGTTCACTTTTGTTTGTAACAATTCTTTGATAAGGGAATATCTCTTTTAAGGTCCTGTTAGGGCCTAGCAAGAGGAAGTAGGTTTGCAAGCGTTACCGCCAAAGTCAATATAGACACTCTGGGGCTGTTAAGTCAAAGCAAGCTGTTGTTGGAAGTCAAATAAAACTGTTTCAGTACAAAAGAACACATATCCTAGCAATCTAGACATTTTTACCTTCATGGATCAAGCTATCAGCCTAGAATATAAAGGAAAAAATGCAAAAAATAGCCTTAACTCTAGATGATTCTCATTTTAAAAGACAGAGTTAAAAAAAAGAGATTCCAGTGCTAATGAAGGTGTATCCTTGCAACAGCCTGTGCAAAAAAGTGAAGAAAGGCTGCCTTTCTCTTACCCAGCAGGCTGACAAAGTGAATGTCAAAAGTATCTTTTTCATCATATTTATTGTAAGGATGGCACCAAAGGATATCCAAGCAGAGAAACCTGGCGATGCATAAAAGGGGGAGTAAAGTTTAAGACCCTTACTAGGAAGACACATTAGACCAGAAGAAACCATAAGAACAACTTTATGTTTCTGTTTCATTGGCAGAGCTGGCTCACAATTAACTTGTTTGTGTAGGACAGTGTCAAACACAGCAGGGAAACAGCTTTCAGTGCTATGATGTGGTGATGCTGGGAGCTTGTAAATTATTTCTAAGGAGTATGTAAAAGGTAACCAAAAAAGCAAGCTTTTTTTTCTGGCACATTTATGTTTGCTATACTGCTTTACACAAAGAATAAGTGTATGAAGACTGAAGATGTTGAAACCTGCTGATTCTCTTCTCTTCTATTTTACCAGGAACTAGGTACTGTGACTTGGAGAGAAGCTGGGGATAGGCTTGTAATTCCAACTAGGTTAATACTAATGTTGAAATAAAATCATTATATGCTTTTTAGGAAAAGTTATATCCATCACGTAGATTGACTAAATTTTTGTTCACTGTGGTGCCTTGTATAAATCATGTATCCAACAAACTTTAGCACTACTATGTAAGAATAGGAACAGGTTCTTAACTTGTGGACTGTGTGGGTCCTATGGAGCTGGGCAAAGAGTTGGGAATTTTCTCCTCAAACTCTCCTGATGACTAGTGCAGCATGGCCAGAATGGGTGGTCTAGGTGTCAAAATGTCTGTGTTTATCAGCACTGGTATCTAACAACCAGGGAACTGTCCAGTCCATGACACACACTTTGGGTTCCCCCATAACCATGAATGTTCCTGTGTCACATGACCTAGACGTAAATGTGTAGTTTTGGCTGGAAAATAAAACTAGCGTTCTTTGAAACAGTTTGCTTTGTGGTACACTTTCATGAGTCGTGAAATAACAGGGTAACTTGGAATAAAGAAAAAGGTGTTTGCTTACCTGACAGCAACTAATTCCAATAACCAGTGAATTCGAACTTGTTCAATGCCACTGTGTGGAACAGAAGAAATGTAGGCAAGGTTGAGCTCTTGGTCTTTGCTCAGGTCAAATAGATCAGCACGGCTGTGAGGTAAAGGAGGGCTTCAGGGAAGGCCAGAAAAGAAACAACACATTGCAACATTAACTAGTAGCTCCACTGGGTATCCAAAGATAGCTGTGCTAGGTCCCTACACCACCAAAGATCATCCCAGGCTTGAGGAGCACTGTCTAACACAGAATCATAGAATGGCTAGGGTTGGAAAGGACCTTAGGATTATCTAGTTTCAACCCCCACGCCATGGGCACAGACACCTCACACTAGACCGTGTGGCCCAAAACTCTGTCCAACCTGGCCTTGAACATTGCCAGGGATGGGGCATTCACCAGCCCTCTGGGCAACCCATTCCAGCGCCTCACCACCCTCACAGTAAAGAACTTCTTCCTTATATCTAACCTGAGCTCCCTCTGTTTAAGTTTAAACCCATTACCCCTTGCCCTATCGCTACAGTTCCTGATGAAAAGTCCCTCTCTAGCACTCTTGTAGACCCCCTTTAGACACTGGAAAGCTGCTACAAGGTCTCCATGCAGCTTCTCTTCTCCAGGCTGAATAGTGACAAAGCAAAATGGGATTGCAGGTTATTTGGGGCTAGTTGGCTCTGCATTTAGTTTGGCAAAGTGGAACACAACTCTGGTCCATCTCATTGCCATGCTCAAAGGAAAGTATTACAAGCAATCATTCCTACACAGATAGCAACCTTGGGCAGCAGTGGCCTGAAGAAGCCATACAGTGGCATACATCTTGTCTCCGAGTAACTAATGATAAAGGACCTCAGAGTCTTTTAGGCTTTGGAGTGCAAGTCATACTTGCTTGGGTTTGTAGTAAGACAAATATGGACTTATCTTCCTGCTGAAGTCCATGCAATGACATCAATTCTTGCTCTGCTGTAGAAGCTACACTTGTAAGAAGCAGAATGAGACCCCCACAGCCTACACATTCTTTCGCCATGTTCAAGGCACTAAAAATAGCTCCCTGAGATTGCTTCAAGTCACACAAGTGAGACCAAGAAGTTACCAATTCCACTCGTACTAAAAATGTATCAGCTATTTGGGCCTTTTTAATTGTTCCAGTAGATAAGGCCAATCTTAACAGTCAGTTTTTGAGGGACTGCTACTCTGAGATTCAAATTTGCCTCAGTTCAAGCAGTGGCAAAGATAAAAGTCAAGGCATAAGGCATTCCCACATTTTTGCTTAGCGCACCCTAAAATTCATTCTAAGCGATACAGAAATCCAGCTGAAACCAAGATGAAATATAAAAGAAAGATGGCAGAAGAGTGTTTTGTTAGTGGTAGCACCACCTTCTGTTCTTTCCTGTTCTGAGTAGAAAGTGCCCATCCAAGAGGACTTGCTCTCAGTTGTTTAAGCCTTGCTCACAGATTTTATCAACTACTGATCCATGGCTGTGCCTTTGCTCAACTGTCTGAAATTGTGATTCGAAAAGAAGCTTTCACAACTGGCAAAAACTAATCCAGACAGCCCAAACATTTCTGTTTTCCCACTGACATGGAAAATTAGCGGAAAATTTGTCAACTTTCATCTTAGGCTATCTTTATGCATTATACAAAAAAGCGCACAAACTCTTTTTCATCCAAAGCACACACTGCAGATTCCTCCATCCCTTATCTAACTCTTCTTCCTGCAACTGTTATTTAGTCCACTGTATGTCTAAATGAAGGAATTCACAACTAGTTTAGAGTAAAATATGAACATGGCTAAGGAAGATACCATCCATTGCTTTTAAGCCTGCCAGAAGCCTTCCTTTATCCCACAAAACTTGGAAGGTCACTCAACCCGTTAGGTAAGCAAGACAGGGCTTCCTCTGACACACAAAGCACTACCAGGGTATGAAGTGGTGGAGTTGAGATTTGTGCATACTCCCACCCATTCCCCTGGCTTCAATCAGCCTAACTCACTGGCCACGTTAGGAAGATGGCACATGCTTGGAAGTGTTTTGCAAGAACAAACTCCTACAACTAACAGGCAGGGAAGCTTCGCCAGGGCCTACTTAGGGACTGTGACAATGGAAACTGTGAAAAGGAAAGGGAGCGAGTGCCGAGTATCACCATATGTACTCTGCTGGAGAAGAGGAAGGACTTCACATGACCTTGCACTGGAGGCAAGGGAGCAAGTGAAGAGAGGGAATGGCGACTGGCCCTGTCTTGTGGTCCACTTTGTTTTCACTCTCTGGCCAGTCCCTCGTCCACCTCCACATAAGTAATACAGCACAGGTGAGCAGCGAAGGGCAGTGAGGTGCCGGACCCCTGACCCCACACTAGCAGGCAGGGAAGAGCTCAGGTTCCTCCACAGGGGCCTCGTCCGCACACCCTGGAGACCCTCTGCTTGAGGAGGGCCAGAGGCACCCGGCTCCACCCCGGCTGCTCTCGCCGGCGGCAGGGCTGCGCTCTTACCAGAAGCCAGTGCTCCTCCAGAAGTGCTGCAGGGGCCGCTCGGGTCGCCGGGCATCCACGGACACCACGTACTCCGCGGAGCCCGCGCCCAGCTGCACAGCCAGCCAAACCACCAGCGCCATGACTGGCCGAGCAGAGGGACGCCGGCGCCTGCTACAGACGCGCCACAGATGCGACGCGCATGATGAGTCCCGCCCCCAAAGGCCGGGGTGAGCGCGGTCAGCTCGTAGCGGGAGGCGCGGCTCGGGTAGTTCATAGGTGTGCAGGGTCGCTGAGTGGTTTGAGTTGGGAAGGACCTTGAAGATCGTATGGTTCCAACCCCCCTGCCATGGGCAGGGACGCCTCACACTAGACCATGTGTGAGACAAGGCTCTGTCCAGCCTGGCCTTGAACGCTGCCGGGGATGGAGCATTCTCAACTTCCTTGGGCAACCCATTCCAGTGCCTCTGTACTCTCACAGTAGAGATTTACTCGCTATATCCAGCCTAAATCTATTCTCTGTCATCTTAAACCCATTCCCCCTTGTCCTATCCTATCCTATCCTATCCTATCCTATCCTATCCTATCCTATCCTATCCTATCCTATCCTATCCTATCGCATCCGATCCCTACCCACGCTTGTAAAAAAGAACAGGACATGCGAAAATTAGTAACGTCTCCGCCTGAAGCCCGGGTGTCTGGTACGTTTGTTGGTTGGTGTGGTGGTGGTGGTGGTGTTGATGGTGGTGGTGGCCCGTGAGCAGGAGTTACTTCCCTGAAGTTGCGGTGGTGCGTGCAGTTGTCTCTGATGCATTTCTCTTGGGTACCACATGAGGGGAGTATTGTCTTGTCTATTGTCATGTCCGCTTGCCCTGTGTTGACAGGCCTGTAAGAAGTAGCGTCTCACAGTAGCGCGGGTGAACAAGCAGCCTTCCCTGAAAGAACTCATTACAATTTAAACTATGTCTGCTTCTTCAGTCTAAACACATTTGTTGCTCTTAGTATGGCAAAGGGCTTTAAATGCGCTTGATAAAAGAGGCGTTGTAGATGGACTTTCTAAATGCTTATTTCTTATGATGTGTATCTGAGGACTGAAGAAGCAGCCATTCTGAGTTTCCTAAAGGATTTCATGATTATGTTTGTCTCTGCTTCTCCACAGCCCGCACAAAACATCAGTTACAATCCATGTCCTGTGGAACAAAGTGAAAATGTGAAAATCTTGCGCCTTTCTATTTTTGGAAAGACTTCCCAACCCATATTTATTAATATGTTGACTGGCATCACTGATATTACACAACCAGCATCACAGATTTCCAAAACTTGCTGTCAGACTGAATGCAAACAATTTAATTCTAATTCACAAAAAAATTGAAAGTATCTGTTGGATTCTGCTTGCCAAGCATTACGACAAATGGTAAGTCAACAGACACATTACAAACAGATATATAGATAATAAATATTGCCTCCTGAATCAGCTGCAAAACAGAAGCTGATGCAAAACTTGTAGCAGCTGGGAGCATCTAGAATCTGTAACCGTAGCTCAAGGATTTGCTTTTGCCCAGCTACCAGTGGCTGGATTCGACCTCCACTTGCTTAGTACCATGAAAATGGTACTAAATACTGGAGAAGGTCCAGTGGTTAAAGTTCTCTGAATGGTAGCATACAGTACTACTACTGTTAGACCACAGAATCTGAGTTTCCCTTCTGGTCGTTACCTATTCCAACTTGGGCAAAAGAAAGGTGCTGACAGAGGATAAATCAGATTTACCTTTTCAGACTTTGCACATACAGAATCAGGGAGTTGCAGGCAGTGTGGTTCTCTCCTACAGCTAGACCCAAAACTTCTGAGGGGCATTTCTGAGGCTACGCAGCTTCTTCTGCTGGTGCATTGCTACCGAAATTACTCTGTTGCCTAGCTCAACATTTCCAATGAAAGCAACTCATCAGGGTTCTGCCTGCTCCTTACACCGGCATGAATCCTTTCTCTTCCATCCTTGTAGGCATGTTTTCCTCCTCATATTCAGAATCGACCTTCTGACAGTTGGGCTATTCTGAAACCACATGGTCCTCTCTGGTTTGGGACAGTCACACTTTTGCCTATCAAAAGGAATGGGTGATGATGAGAGAAAGTTGTGCTTTCTCCTTTCTGACTTCAGGGTTACTCTGTATGAACATTACAAAGGCTTTGCGCATAAGTACAGAATAGGCTTCACCAAGTAGAGCAGAAAAGTGAAGTAAAAAGAACGGGCCAGAGTCCCACTTTCAGCTGCACATTTGACATCCAACAGAGACAGTTTCAGTTATTATAACAAAACTGGTATACCATTTTGGTATCTGGAAAGAGAAAGGCAGAGAAAAGAGGGAAAGAGGAGAAAAAAAAAAGAAAAAAAAAGAAAAAAGGAGTGATCGCTAGTCCAGGATCCAGTGTTGGTTCTGCAGTCGTGGAGGGTCTGAAGTTGACAAGAGACCACCTTTCTTGTAGTCCTTTCCTTCCGGCTTACACCCACTATGTAAAATGAGGTAATGGTAACATGCTAATTCTAACATTAACCTTCTAGAATCTTCCAAAAATGAGTGGAATCATTGGGAGTTCATTGCGGTCTTGAAACTCTCTCTGTTGAGGTGACATTTTTCTTGGTGCAGGTGTAAGTTTCAGTTGCACAGAGGGAAGTTGGCTCAGGGAGTTACTGCCCCACATCCACAGGGCCCCTTTTCCAACCACAACTTCCTTACCGTGTAGTGTCAGTCAAATATTTGTTTGAGACGACCAATGCAATCATAGCAGGTCCCTACAAGTACCTGCTCTGCTCCTCTGTTGAGAGGCAGCAGATGGAGTTGGTGAGACAGCTGATGGCTGTTAGTCCCAGTCTCTCTTGCTGCCTCAGAGAGCAGCCAGCGCTCGCTGTGCTCTCACACATTCTATCCTTGGTGGTATCCACCAAGATAAGCTTAAAAACTGCAGCAGTCATCAAACAATCATTACCACAGCTAAAACCGTATCAGCCAAGACAAACCCTAAGACGACACACTATTAGGTTAATGTAAAGCCCTTGGCCTAATAATGGTGATGACAAAATTATACGTATCAGTTTATATCTAAAGACAAGAAGAGATGTACAGTGCTGAACTGCAGCACAACAAGGCCCATTAGTCATGTTGAATCAAGGTGGGTTAGGAGATCACATCTGACTAATAAGATCCATGCCCTGGAATAATGGGAATGGATTTACTGAGCAACCCTATCTATATACACTTTGGTGAAAGCCACCATAGAATGACAGGTATCGCCAGCGCAGGGAGATGTCAAATCCTGTCCTTGAATGTGTCTAGCTTTGGAGTATTAAAGATATGCACACGGTTGGTGCGTAGAATTGCAAGAATACCCATATTACTAGTTAAATTCATTGTATTCCGCAGAGGTGATAACAAGACCTCCTACTCACATCTTAGGTAAACTACGCAATGAGAAGGAAAGCACTTGTGAAGGGCTGAGAAGTATTTAAATCACACTGAGTATGGCTGTTTGTATCTACCCAGACTACATTGTATATTAGCAATTGATCTCCTCAAGAAACAGAGCACTTGTGCCTTAGCTATGAAGTCCAGAAAGTCTACTGCAAAAGCCATGTAACGCTTGTAAAACTTGCCAGAATTGTATCTCCAGACAAAAAGTGAGAGTTGGAAAAAAATTATAATGTGGCAGCAGGAAAGAAGCAGATGCTGAAAAATCTGAAACCCCTGGGAGGAAATGACACATCCCATCCTACACAGGAGCATAAATCACCTGATGTTTTCTACCTAACTGACCAACGCTTGCTAGTCCAAAATGGGTGACTGTGCAACTCTAGGATATGCCCAGGGTCCTTCAAGCTTTTCAGTGCCCCTGAGGAGAGCATCAATGTACCTGCCCCACATTTCACTTCTATCTGGGACTGATAACAGCTTCTTTGTAGAAAAGCAATGGCAATCACCACGGAGGTTCAGATGTTATGTCTGCAATTTGCACACCCTGCCGGCAGAAACCTAGTGCTAGATGTACTGCAGGCCTTGAAACAAAATAAGTCTGTCCCATTGAGAGGAAAGGCAGCAGAGAGCTGCAGGCCACATCTGGTGTGTAGTCATGCCAAGGACTGGGTATGAATCAATGAAGAGAAAGCAAATCCCAGGCTCACAAAGCCCAGCAGGTCCTGTGGAATAGCTGCAACATTGTCATAAGCTGAGTTTTAAAAACAAGCCTTCCATAAGAAAAGCAGCACTGTGATACATGCTGCATTGCTGATGAGACTCCAAATGTGAGACATATACGTCTGATCAACAGATACCTTTAGTATGTTGCCAGCAATTACGAGCATGGCAGCAAGTAGGTGGTGAAGATGAGTGTATACATCTTGCTGAGCTCCTGCAAATGACAGGATCATTGGAGAGCTAGCTTTTTACAAAGGCTGCCCGTGCTATAGAAGCTACTAAGATACATGAGTTGGAGCGCAATTTTGTACTGTGCCTTCTTCAGCCTAACAGCAGGCAGTTAAGTCAAGTCTGGTCTCATTTTCTCCCACCTCTGTCCCTGTACTTTTGCTGTTGCAGACTACCGGGTGCCAGAATCATGCAGTGCCACATCTCTGCTGCTTGCCAACCCAGAAGAAAACAAACTGACCCAAAAAAGGAGTTGCTTCCCACCCAGCCAGCTGAATTATCCTTTTTTCAGCTGCCTGGCTGTCAGACATGACACATGGAAAACAGCAGAAGCAGATAAGCAGTGGCAGAGAAGAAGAGCAGGACCAGCCTTTGTGGTAGGAGCCCTGGTTAGACTGCATTAGATGTGACTTTAAACACAGACTATTGAGTCCGTCTGCTCAAAGACCAGCGGCAACCATGTGGGAAAGTGCAGTTATCCGAGAACCAAGGCTGTCTCAGGCCCTGGAATGCCTCACCATTATTAGTGCTTAGTTATCACAAAAAAATTATTTAGATATCTATCTGTCATTTCTTCCCACGTCCAAGAGCAGGATTTATGCTCCCCACCTAATGGCCTCTGGGTTCTCAGATCCCACTTGAGTTTGTACTTCCACTGCCTGCTTAACACCTTCCTTGGGTCTTCTCAAAAAATAGAGTTCGGAGAAAACAAGCATGCTCCTGCAGGAGCCTTGGCTGCCAAAAAGTCGTTTTCCATAAGGATAAAGGCAATGTTTTCAGTACAATGTATGGAACCCTCTCTAGAATTCAGCTTGGGCCTTGCTGCTCTTCCAAGGCATTAGAGTACTTGAGCTAAGCCACAACATATGCAGCCCTGGAGAATTTAGGAAAATCCCCCTCTCAACGTCACAATGCCAGATTGCCATTTGTACCTGAGCCTCCAGGGTGTAATGGTGTTGCCTGAATTTTGACTGTGAACCTTGTTAGCTCACAAGACCAGCAGGGACTGAAGGCATCAAGAGGCAGATGAAGCTGCAGACAGAGGAATGATGTATCAGCAGTCAGAACCAAGCCACTTTGCAGTTTCTTAGAGGCAAGTCCCAGTTTGCCAGTCCTTTGCAACAGGGAACCTCCTGGATCAGGCAGGATTACACATGGCATATACTTAACCTTGCAGTCTTTTCCTAGTTACAGTATTCTTGAGCTGAGGACCAAATGTCTGTCTGACTTTCCATCTGCTAGCTTATTTTGTATAAAAAGTCAACCCAACTGTATTCAAAACCGTATCTCTGTTACAAAGCTGTTTGCCACTTTGACACCAGGTACAGTGTTAATTTCCATATAGCCTTATACCTCCTGTGGCCATCACATGAGCTCATGATGCAGCCTGCTAGAAGATCTTCCAGTTAGGAGCTCTGTCAATAACAGAGAACGTAAGTACTCTTCTATGACTGTGCATTATGAAGCAGGTAAAGAAAACTAAGAGCATTGAGCCACTACCGCTTTCAAAACAAAGAATAAAGATGTTTTCCTCTGCCATATGATCATCTCACTAGTAGGTGTGTCTTGCTCATAATCAGTAAAAAAAAACAAAGTTCGGAAATAAATGCTCTGGCTTTCATTCTACCAACAAAAACCGACAAACCTGTGATTTTGTCTCTGATCCTTTTGATATCCATCTTGGATAAGCACTACTTAATATTTAATTCCTTAGCAAAGTCTTCCATTAGGGATTCACTTTATTTCTGGGAGGCATAAGGCCATCACAACTAATATGTATCATTTGTTTGACAGTTTTATGGTTCAGCTGGAGCAATTTTCAGAGCTGTCCATCAATATCTTCCCTGCAGCTTTGTAGCCTTTCTATTTTAGTCATGAGCTGCAGAGCAGAGGAGAGTAACAGGCCATTAAGTAATACTAAGAAACTGAAGGGATAAAGTTCAGAAAAGCCACTGGAAATACTTTGCGTAGTGATTTATTAATTTGTTTTACTTTGTTTTGCAAAGGTTTAAAGCTAGTGCATTAGGAGAGGAGCTGTGCCCAGATATGTCCTGAGCAGTGTAGGACTTGCAATATTTTTGCGCCATGGGTTTATAGCATTCTCCCCATCAAGCAGTAACACTAACTGTCCCTTCTCTGAAGCTGAGTAGGGGATAAAAAACACTTACAGTGTCTTATTGTGGACTTGACAGTCCACTATGGAAGGCTGGTAAAAGCCTTTTTGCACTCTCCAGGTGTTTAGGCATCATCTGGTAGAACAGCAGGAGAGAAGGTAAGAGGTGCCAACATCTTCAGCTCTTGAGCAGCTTTGCAGGCCCATTGCCTTGCAAAACAGGAGCAAGCCTGTGCCCTTCCTCCTCTAGGGTTGAGCAATAGCTGGCTGTGAAGTGGCTGTGCTTCTCCCCTGCGCTCCCTAAAGGTCTCTTAGGTACTTGCATACAATTCTCAGGCATATCCCGTCTCCTGTGCTACCTGTATTAGACTCATAACAGACCTCATATCTTGACAGATTTACCTGTGGTTACAGTTTTACGCAAACCATAAATAAATGGTGACAGTTTGTGAGAACCTTCCCATTTCATTGCCTTTTGATATGATAGTGTGGGATATTCATCTCAGCATTTCATACAGGATTCCCAGGAAGCCCATCCTTCTTCTAAAAGAGCAATGACCAGGGCAACAGCCTCTTGCCAGCAGCCCACCATTTTATGCAGAGCTGTCTAGGGGCTTTTTGTAGTGTTACGAGAAGCCTGCTAAAACACACAGTGCACTCATGTGAAAAGCTTGGGATTTGCATCTTAGACTTATATTTGTGCTTAGCCTGATACAGAATGAGAGGAACAAGTCCTGAAAATTACCTGTGCATAGTGGCATCCAGGTTAATGAAAGAGGTACTTATTAGGCTGCTTGAGAGATTGCTGGTAGGCTTGCCACAGGTTTCAGTCCAAGAAAAAGGTGTAGGTTGTACTTGTGGGTAGATGATTCATGGGAAAAAAATCCCAGGCAAGGTTTTCCCATTTGCACATTGGTGAAGTGGAGGTGCACAATTTAACTGAGTACTCATTTTCAAAGAGCAGAACTCTTACAATAATACATGCTAAAACCAGCAATTTTTTAAGATCAAACAATGTATTAAAACACCTTGTGAATCTTTTGCACATTTAGACTTCTCAATTTTACCACTTTCTGAAAATGAGCTGGTAGTGCATTGAACTGTAGTGCAGCTGCTTTCCTCCAAAGCCCAAAGCAGTTAAAGCTCAACAGAGAGGAGCATTGCACCCTCATTTTGGACTTCATGGGTATATGCTTCTGTACCATTACACACTATAGTGCAGCCTTATCTAATATTACAGTGTCATCAGATGATTTAGATTAGCACAGTGCATCAGTTTCAAGTACACTTTGCACTTTTAGGGCCTTCCCAGCTTATCAACATGATAAGTAAAAAATTATACGCATGCACACACTCAAACACATAGATATATATACCCCTTGTCAGGGGAGTCAACTTTCCTAGCTATATTTGTCTGTATCTGTCAATCAGAGGTTGCTGTTGGCAAACATGTCTCCTTGGACTGATGACATCCTGTGTTCTCATTTTTCTACATGGTGATTTCATTTAATTTCATAGAGTATATTTTGCTGCTTCTAGATTTCTATGTTACTCCTCACAGTTTCTATCTGACCAAATGGCTGAGAAAGGATCATTTGAGAGGAAGCATAGGGAATGCAAAGGAGTAGCACTGGAATCTCTACTTTCCAAACCTTCTTCTTTGTCAAATAATTCTTATAGTCATAAGAATTTCTTCAGAGTCATTGGAATTTTGGCTTAAAATTGGAAGGATGAAGCAAATTGTAGAAACAAGGGAAACAAAATAGAACTTGGTAATCTCTTTGACAGCTTTCTATGTGACAAGTAACGAAGTATTCTGTGGGTACAGGCAACTAAGGCAGTAAAATCTAGAGGTGATTGTCAGACTGGCTTTAAATTTATTTTTTTTTCCCCCTCCCAAAATTAACCATTTTCTTTTCAAGAGAAATCACTTAGAAAACCTACAAATTAGAATACTTGAAAACTTTCTACTGGCCATAGAGGTAGCCAAGAAAAATCAGGTATCTGCAAAAAAATGTGTTTTTTCTTTCAAATTTTGGCATTGTGTGAATTGCAAGGCTTCTGGCCATCTCTAAACAAGGGAGTCCTATTGCTTGATCCAGCAACATTTTAGTTCCAGCAGACGTTAGCTGTCATTGCTGCTCATTCCTCATGGGTCTACTCAGAGAATTTCACCCTTTGCTTTTCCTCATCAAGCTGCAGCTCATTGACAATGCAAGTATGTTAGACAAGTACTGATGTTCTCTTGCCTGTCTTGGTGCCAATGTTTGACATGACGTCAACTTACTGCGATGCCCAGTGGATCACAGTTGCCGCTTCTTGTCACTTCTTGCTCTTCATCATGTTTTCCCTTAATATTTGCATTTGTGGTCCTGGAACTTTACAACTGAATTTGCACCCCTGAAGCCAAGGGATATCCTGCCAATTTATATTTACCTTCTTCACCACTTTCGATTCAAAAATGCTACATCTTTTGTAGTATGTATGAATGACAGTTGAAATCTGCCTGGTCTGCTCTGCACATTCCAGCTCAATGCGTGCTTCAGTTTTGATCATGACTGCATATTTACATTCCTCCTTATGCAGGTAATGCAGACTGATTTAAGATGCTCTTTATGTGCTACAGGCTGCTCTGCCAAAAAGCAAATCACAGTTATTAGTTACAGCACTCTGCTGGCCAACCTTATTGCTCATTACTATCATATGTTTTGTACCAATTTTGTTTCATTAGATATTCATGTAGATGAGTCATGAGCTCAAATACAATACATGTACAATATTATAGTTACAATGCCCTTAAGCATGTAGCAGACAAAGCTAATATAGGACCTGCTGCACAGCCTCTGGAGGCCTGCAAAGGAATTGTTATGCTTTTCCTCACTTCTGTTACACAGTTTTCTCCTTAAGGAGAAGCAAATTCTTCCTATTATTTCTTTTCATTGTTCATTTAAGCCTGCCCTAATTATTATCTATCTGAACATCTTCCTTGTTACAGCCTACTTTGCAAATTTTAGGAGGTATTGCGTGCAGCAAATGGAGAGTTTGTGTCAGTTTCAGAGTCTAGAGCAGATCTAAGAGGCAAAGCGTTGTTCTATTGTGTGAAATGAAACAAGAGGAAGAAAACGCTATCCAGCAGGCAGAGCTAGCTAGTCCCTGCAGAATAGGCTCTGCGGTGTCTCTGTCATAAGTCAATCTCTGCAGCAGCAAAAACTCTTCCACTTACGACAGAGAAAGCCTTGAAATGGATACCTTATTTATGGATAGCTAGAGTTAGATGGAATTAATCCCCCAGTAAGAAGATTATCTACTCCTGTCTGAATCAAAGGTAGAAATACCTCAGCTCTGTCTAAATCTAAGATGGCATCACAAAGACTGTGGCATTGCAACTGATATCAAACACTCCTGTCTAATCCCAAACCTATGCACAAAACTTTAAGACTATCCCCTTCAGACATTGCCTTGCTCATAGTTAATAGTCAGTGCCAACACTTGTGTAACTAAAACAGATGATGTTCTTAATTAACTTCTCCACTTCCTCCCTCTCCAGGCACAATGCTCATTATGAGGCTGCTGTTATTCTCCTTTCTTCCTTCCAAGTGCTCTTTCAGAGCACAGCAGAAAAGAAGGTTTCTGACTGTAATGACATCAGGCTTTCTCCTTACACTTTTTGGCCAGAGGCATGAGGTATTGATGGCTCAGCCTGTCCTAGAAATGTCTAAACTCATAAAGTTCACAAACCCATTCACTAACTAAAGTGTACAGGTCTCTTGTAACTGTCAGACAGTCATTTAACAAAAATAAAGCATTGCTACATAAAGAAGAAAGTCAGTCAATTTTGCTAATGGCCTCCATGTCTCCCTCACTAATAACAAAGGTGTCTATAGGAAAGATGCACGAGCCCAATCTACCAGTCTACCAAAAGCAAAATCCTGCCGCTAGGCTCTCGTTAGCCTGAATACACCTATTTGTGCTTTCACTCACAGAGTTACTGTTTTCTTAGTGGGATTGCTCCTCATATGACAGAGGGTAGATTTAAAAAAAAACTTTCTGAATTACTGTAAGATTTGGACTTTAATTTGTGATCCATTTAAATAGGAATGGGCATAAATGTGAATGGTCTCCTTTGGTAACCTTGAAGTACTCTTCTTCCAGATACAAACTTCGGCCAGCCCCAAAAGATTAAAAATCATCACTCTGGCGTTCCAAAGTTTAAGAACCACTGAATCTTTCGTCACTTGCACTGGAGTGTTTTCATTCTTTGCACCTCTGCAGGGGGTGATTGACTTGAATTCTGTCAGTCCCACAGCTGTCTTTCTCAGTACACCTTAAGAGTCAATAATTAAGTAGTGACTAAATTGGATTAAAAATATTCTCAGCTGAAGTCAGGATTTTTGTCCAAGGGGTTCTGTTTGCAGAAAGATAGAACCATTTTCTAAGGGTGGAAGAGCTCTCTTTCTGTCTTTCATATAAAACAACTGAAAATGGAAATATTTCACAATAGGAGGCATATTGTGATAAGATTTCATGAGAGATGTCATTTGGCTTTTTGCTTTTTCTGAGGCTGCTATATGTCACTATAGTCATGGCATGCTCCTCTCTCCTTGCCAGGAGCTCTTTCAGGGAGTTTAGTTTACTTCTTTTCCTTACTTTCCAGTTTTTACCTGAAAGAAAATTCAAATGTCTTGTGAAAATGTGAATGATTTTATATCAAACTGTGGAAATGGCTCAGAAAAACATCTCTGAGTTATTTAAAACAACATTGGTAAGACAGCAGAATCTGAGAACAGGTTGTATGGCATAGTCCAGACTCAGTATTAGCACGGAGATAACAATTTGCTCTTTCACAAAGGTCAGAATTCACCAGAGACTTGCACCAGTTCCTTCTGCAGAAGAAAAATGTCCCCTGGGAAGAATTCTGACTAAAGTTCTCAGCTGATGCGAAATGCAAGCACACTTACTGAGCTTTATTGCACATCAAGGACTGACAGTGCTGCCCTAAAGCTGTATACTTTGACAGGCTTTCACGGAGTCAAAAGAAAAAGATTAACGTGATTCTTCAGTTCCACATGGAATTTAATAGGACTATTAAGGTTTGCCTAAATTCTTACCTGTTTAGGTCATTCATTTTGCTCCAAAAGTTCTCAAGATTTTGTGTCTTTAGTTTTTGCTGGAAGGGCTTTTGCTGACCAGTTTCCAGAGAAATATGGTGAAAAACAGGGATGCCTGATTGTCCAGGAATTGTCCTTTTGCAGTTAGTGCCCTGAAGTCCACGTTTTCCTGTTCAGCTGTTGTTGATTCCCATGTCTGCCCAGTGCTTTGGCTGTTCCAAGCACTCATGTGGCCACTGAGATTTTTTTCCTCCATGCTTTGTCTCCTACTCCAGATCAGATATTGACTCCTTTCAAGATGGGCTGTCTCTCAGTGTGTTTGTGCTGAGCTCATGCAAAGCTGATCATTTTGACACTGGAATATTTGGGTGACCCTGTGTCACAGAACTGCATCTTCACTGCGCACTGGCTTTGAGAAATTCCAGAACCTTCAGTGACTGGTTGGGAAAATAGGTGGAGAAAGAATTACTGGGTTCTCCCAGACCAAGACATTTTTATTACTACTTTTGTTATTCCAGAGTGATGATGTGGTCTTTAGGAACAGTAGGGGAACAACCCAGGTTAAAAAAAACCCCAATCATTACACTTACTAATTAGAAGGGATCAAAACTACTCACAAAACTGAGCACAAATAATCCCAAACAAGATAGTTTCTTGAAAAGCCACAGGACTCTAAGAATGAGAATGTCTCACAAACCTGAAAACTGACAGGATTACTTAATGTTCACAGCTTCCTGGCTTATTTTAACAAAGATGGGAGATTTGAGTTCATATTTTATTTATACTTTTGTTTAGCCATTTTCCATTAATTTGCACTGAATACGGCATATTCCCACACAAACTTTTAAAGATATGTCTTAAATATATTGAGGCCTTACATAATACTGCAGCACCTATCTTGTTTCCAAAAGGATATCTGTCTTCAAAAGTCCCCTTTCCCTTATGCAAACACCCTTGCAGTGTCCATAAAAATATTGTAATGAAGAATTTTTAAGATAAACATTTGTAAATCATTCCAGACTTCCAGAATAAGGAGAAAGCGCTGAAGTCTTGGCAATTTTCAAACAGTTTGTGGCCTCTTTATGATTTGTGAAAAACTTGTGTCCTTCAACGTTTTTAGGAAGAGGTGCTATAGGTATTGGGGTTAGTATAGGTGCATTGGTTTAATTTTATTGCAGGGGAAATCTGAGAAGTGGATGTCAGAATTCCTGCTGACATGGATTTTCAACCTCATGCATTTACATGTTCTCTCAAATGGCGCTTCTTTTGGTGTAGGCTGGGATGCCAGCTGGGAGCTAGATTCCCAGAGGATCCAGTGCATTGTTAAGGCTTTCCTCCAACATTAGCAAGGCACAAAGGTTTGCCTAAATGTCCAACCTGACAAAAGCTTTTCCCTCACTCAGCTGTTTTTCAGTTTCTGTCCTCTGACAGAAAATTACAGAGGAATGTCAAGCTGTTTGGTCTAGGTCTGGGGGATTTCTGAGGTTTCTATCCCAGGTGGAATCTGATGTTTAATGAGACATAAATGGATATAGTGTTTACTGCCATCTAGACAAGAGTTGCTGCACCTGGACATGCCATGGGCAAGAAGCTTCCAAGAGATACACCAACGTTGAGAAGACCTATCCTGCATCTTTCTTTTCTGATTGTCCAAGTGGTTGGTGTTCTTCCTACATCAGATTTGGGGGTAAAAACTGGGAGATGTACTGTATTTTACTTATTTCCTGTCCAAGGGGTTTTTTTACTGCGTGTGTTGCTAATGGTTATAGCAGGAACAGAAAAAATGTTCTTTATTGCAGCCCAGCTTCCTGCTCAAATAATATTTATGCCATCACTTCCTTTTTTTTTTATTTTTCTGTATTTTCACTGTCTGCTCACGGGTCCCTCCAAAGGCCAATTTATAATGAATTTTAAAGAAAAGGAAGTTTCTGTAAATTTGGTGTGAGCCAAAAACTGCACAAAGGGAAGAATCCAAATGAGATTTTCACTTTTTCCCATCTGAAGGAGCAACAGACTATGAATCTCATTTGGAAATAGCCACATGGCCAGTCAGCACATGTACATCAGTCCACTAATCAGCATACACAGAGCTTCTGCCTGGCTTCTGTGCATGCTGCTTTGTAGTCCTTAGGGATCAAAAGGGGACAGGAGGAATGCTTAAAGCTGCTGAGTTAAGGGAAGTTTAGAGATAAGAGATGTGTGCTACTTGACCCATATATGCAATGGAAGGTGCTTTGGAGACACGTCTTATAAAAGATGAATCTTTGTCTTGTACTCTGGTTACTGCAGCGACTTTGCAGGCAGCATCACTGGAATAGGCATCCCCACTAATGTACTTGACTATTCAGTGTAGTGACTGCCTGACTTACCAGACTTTAGCTGTGGGGCAATGGGGAGTGTCTGACAGAGGTATTGTGCTTCAATCTCTTTAAAACAAAAGGAAGAAAGGACTGTCTCACAGAGGAAGCTACTGAACTAAAGAAATTCTATTCTTAGTATGTGGAAATTCTCTAATCAACATAAGCTACAAGGCCTCTGCCCACCCATCATTTTAAATCTGAATAACACACACAAAAAAAGCTTTAATATAATTAAATGAACCAAAGCGTAAGCATATCACTGTGCACATTTGCACACAGTGTCACTGAAGTTCCATCTTTACTCATCCTTCATATCTCCTGGGCACTAGAAGCCACTGGTCAGTGTCTATCGGATCAGAGAGCAAACACTGTTGGCACATGAGGCTCCAGAGCAGGAGATCAGTCAAAGCCCAGGGTTTGCACATGGGTGAGGTGCAGGCTTTGCTGCTGGGAGTGCAGGAGATGAGCCAGCTGTGTGATTGTATTAACTGGGGTGGGAGACATGACAAGCTGGACTGTGCTAACACTTAAGCAAAGGGTGATGACCTGGTAATGCATCTGTGACAGCTGAATATCTGCCAAAGCGACAGTGAAAACTGGATTCCTAATATTCTACTGGTGTATGCTAAATTAGGATGGTTTATTGTACTGATATCCAGGAGGCAAACAAAACAGGGCATCCCAACTGCAGTGCTAACAGAGGTTAATAGAAACTTTCTGCCCACATGAGCCTATAATTGGCACAGAAAAGGAATGTGAAGGGTCAGAACAAAGAGCGATATAATGTTTTGTTCTTCAGTGCCCCGAGGAAGAGCTGTGTTTCTCCACTTCCCTATGGCTCTCACTCCATGGAAGAATAATTAACAGGATGGAGAAGCATTGCTGTTGGTATTACTTCTGTGCAGCTGTATGAAATTATACTGTGTCTTTAAAGAATTTAGAGTTTGGCAGGCTGGCGTTGCCATTTGGATTTCCATGTCAAGCATTTATGTAGAAGGTGCGCCAGATTTCACACAGGTGGAAGTGCATGGCTCTGCACGTGTGTGCACATACAGGAGACGGCCTCTGCCTCCCTGCCTAAAGTATGCAGTGTCTTTCATGGTTAAAATGTCTGCTTTATTTCTACTGTCAACTGGAGTTATACCTGACGAGGAATAGCAGCTTAGCTTGAAAGACCTGGAAGGTGACAGTGTCCAGATGCCGTGAATCAGAACAGAACATTTTAGGGTAAAATGTTAGTGTTCACAAGCAGCTGAGTTCACGTGTAGCACAAGCATGAGAAAAGCACTAGTTCCAACAAACTCTGCAGGCTAAGCTAGTCCTTCATTACTTAGATCCTTCAATACAGCTTTATACCTCTGCTGTTAGAGCTTGTCTTTCATTTTCCTGCTCAAGCAAAGCATCTCCCACCCTCAGAAATCTCCCCCTTCTGTGAGCTTTACCAAGTTCCCTCTTTACCTTAACTTGGCTAATGTAGAAGCTGTCCAAGGCTGACTGGAGAACTGCCAGTAAGATGCGGGAGACTGATACTTTCACTGTCCCTTTACAGTTTTCTTGCTCTGGCATAATTTTTATTAGCAGTAGGTATCCCATGCCCAGGGAAGTGCTGTGTGTGAAAATCCAGGTAAGAACGAGCTGTAGCTGGGTTGATTACTTCCTTAACAGTTGTCTGCTTGCAAAAGCAGTAACAGAGAAGACATAACACACAATGCTGCTGAGATCCATGCCATCTTCACAGCTTGGACAGGACACAAGCAAGGACACAAAAAGCAAATGTCTGGCTAGACAGGAGCAAGAAAACAGTGAGAAGCAGCTCATCCCCTCACAGTGCTTCTAGACCAGCAATGGAAAGTGGAGCAGGTACCACTAGGTGCAAACTCACTTGTCTAGTGGTAGTTAGCAAACAGTTGGCAGTACCTGTCATTAGGATTGTCAGTAGCACTGGAGCCTGTGCCTTCAGCCAGAGTTACAGGGCACAAAGGCAACTCTCTAAATGGGTCCTAACTGGTTTTTTTTTTTCCACAGTCAACACTGTGAAACTTTTGCAATGTCAAGCTCCAGTGGTAAAGTGCATCCATGTGCTAGAAACCTTTATAGTGGGCAGATTTTGTCCTCTTTTGCCTAAGCTACCCCACCTGAAGAAAAGATGCCAGAGACTTTTCTCCTAGTCAGTGTGTTCTTGGAGAGCAAAAACACATGTGAAGGGACTAAATTAGCCTCTTCAACACATGGAGGGCAAAGGATGATGAAAGCCTATCTGTGTGTGCTTGATGTTTGAGCCTGGCATGTTGATGCCTTCATTGGCCAGTTCGTGTTAGATTCAATGAGGCATCTTCCCTAGCAGCAATAATTCACAAACATTTTGCTCTGCTCCTGGCTGGCTTCCTTATTGCTGAGGCAGTACTTCATCTGGTCACCCTGGATCCTGTCTGGATGCCTCATCAGCTGCTTGTTTTGGCCCAGTCTGAACTCTGCCTTCTCTTTCAGTCTCTCACAGGCAGCACCCCCTCCAGCAGGGTCCTTTAAGCGAGGCAGTTATGGCACAATCCCTCCTGCCACCTGCTCACTGAATGACTGATACTGCTTCCTAACTCTGCCTGTTTCCCCAGGCCCTTCCTCCCATACCAAAGCAGACCTTTACCTCAAGTTGGCCTGCCATTGCTCTTTCTCTTTTGGATGGGGAACAGATTCATTACCCTAATCTCTGAAGACCTTTCAGTTTAACTCAGGTATGCATTTGCAGTTATGTTAACGTCTCACACTCAATTCCCTGTCCTGACAGTATTTTTTGAAGAACAAGAATTTTGGCAATGTCAGAATATTTGAATTTGGGGTCAGTTTGTTTTCAAATTGCATCTGACTATGTTATCGTGTGTCATCTTTCTAAAAGCACTGGAATTTTAAAAGGAGTGCCTATGCCATGACTACAGCCACCACAGGCATCCTGTGATTCTGTTAGCTACAGTACACCATGGGCAGCATAAATTCAAGGAGTAAGAATGAGTTTCATTGGATAATGTGAGAAAACTGGAAGGTTATGGATCTGGACTGTTAACATCATTCTAACAAACACTGTAACTTGGAAAAGGCTTACACAAAGCAAAATATTTTTCTGGGTTTTAAATTTTTCCTTGGAAAATGTTAGCAAAATGGAAATTTACAAGAAAAATCACTATGCTGAAACCCACATTCTCATCTTAAAATCATTTGTAAGGAGAATTTATATCCAACTTCAGCTTGGAGATGCCTCATAGCCATGCAATGTGGTATCCACTTACAACCATGTTTGGTTAGAGACTTTTGAGAGTGCAAGATGGCTCCAGCCCTTCAGACGCATTTGCAGTTTGATCTTTTTGTTTTCTCATCTCTTTGCTCCAGGCTCCCAGACTCCAGTGAGCTCTGGAGTAGGGCTTCTGTTAGTAATCCTCGAAGACTGCCTTTTCATCCCTTAAAATTTGCCATGGGCAACTTTGTCCACTTCTGATACCTTCTCTATGCAGGCAACTAATTTCTAAGTCTTTCTTCCAGACAGACCTCTTTCTTTCTTCCCTTATTTTAACAACTTGCATACAGATAAGTCTTTCTTATCCTGAGCGGCAGCACTGCCTCTGTTCTGTGGTATGAATGGCATTCTTTTTCTGTTTATAGCTTTTCTCTTCTCTCCACATTTACACAACATAACTGCCTGGAAATCAGCAGCATTTCTGTTTTGATTAAATTATTTATCCAGCCACCCAGACTTGTTTGTGCTGGATTAAGTACACATAAAGGATATCTCCTGTCCAAGCTGCCTTCTGGAAGGCTGGATGGCACCAAGTAACCTGTGGTGCTCCCACTCCTCTGCGGTTAAACAGGGTGCTCAGTTTTTCACACCCTTTGCCTCTTCAGACTTTCCTGTTGCAAGGACATGTATACTTAACATTTGAGTGAACACATTAATCTCTTCAGGATCCTGATCTCTGCTGTTTTTAACCTCTGTGATTACAAGTAACACTCTATCTCAGTGAATTTGGCACTTTCGGGTATTTTTTTTTTATTATTTTTTATTTTTTTGAGTACTTTTGTAGCAGCGCATGGTGTTTTTCCTTTATTCTACTGCTCCATTTCCACACTCACAGAATACTGGCACTACAGTCCCTGCACACACGAGAAATGATAGAAAAATTGGTGTTGTGAGATGACTTGTCTGTCAGGAAAGAACTTTGCATGCTTAGTTGCTCATGTCACATGGCAATAAAAAATCCACTTGCCTCAGATTTATTCATACAGAATACTGTCAAGCAAGTCTGTCACATGATGCTGGGTTTATCTCAAAGTTTAGATGGTTTGTGATGCACGTGTTAAAACCATACAGCATCCATTTCTCCTGCTTCAGAATTGGTCCTCAGCCAAGACACTGAAGTTATTTTGCCTCTTCATATTCTGACGAACTCACTCAGGTGAGCATGAAGCAATAGCCAAAGCAGCTGCTTTTGGATGAGTGTTCTTTAACTGGAGGGTGGAGGACTAAGTGAATTCCGCCCCCTCTCCAAGCTGGCTACCCTGTATTTTGCCTTCTCTCTTTCTCCTGCACTCTGATAATTCCCCCAGAGGCAAGGGTGCTGGTGACTGGAAATGTTGAAAGTCACCTGATAGGATGCTGCCTGACTCCCTTCTCTCTGCATAGCATAAGCTGTCCTCCCCTGGTGATAGTGGGAGCAATTCTGCAAGGCTATGCTCAGCACACTGCAGTTTCCTACAAATGCAAAACTGAAATCCATCTGTGTGTGGACTACGTACTGTCCAGGGGGCTTGTGTGTCTTCTTGCCTTCTGTTTCTTTCCCCAAATCTCTCTTTTCAAAAGGAAGGTCTATTCTGCTGCTAGCAATGCATTCTGAGAGGTGGCTATGCTGGTGTTACCCTGCTTTCTGTGTGTTGGAATTCATGTTCACATCCTTGATTAAAGGTAGGATCTCTTTGATATTAGTCTCTAAAATATTTTCTAGTCACTTTCTCTGCATCTGTTTTCCTGGAATGGATTCAATGTAAAGCTTTTACCAGCTATTTCTAACTTGAAATCTGTAACAATATTTTAAGAGAACTAAAGCAATACTGGTTTTCAGATATAAACCACTTAATTTTGGTTTGATAACTAATTGAGGAACTGTTTCTAGCAAAGCATGAAAATTGAATAGAAATTATAGTAGTTTCATTTGACGCTTAAATTTGCAGTTGCTTAAATAATGCAGGCTAAAGATGTGCATTTTCGGTTCTCACACCTTCAGAGTTTAGAAGGTGATGTATTTTTTTCACCATTGTTTGTGATCTGTGGTTAAATGAGCTGAAGTGATTTCCATGCAGAAGTCTCAGTGAGGTTCTGCAGGATTTTTGCTTTTAAGACATTAAATTTTTTTTTCTTGAAGGTCTCGCTTCTGCTGGTGACCAAGACAGGTATGAATTACAGTGCCTGTGTTAGCAAGGCAGAAGGCATAGTCTTAAAGCAGCAGTAGTGGGACAAGAATCTGTAACTGAAGTATAAAACTGAAAGTCCGAAATACTTGCCTGTCCATTACTTTGTCTTCAAGGCACATGTCTGTTAAAAAGCCAGGAGGAAAATTTCGAATGAAACGTGATTTTAGACTTGCTGGCTTTAGCCATGAGACTTTGGTAAGAATTTTATGTTCCCATGGTAGGGTACTTGTAGTCACAGTACAATAGATGATGATGAGAAATCTGACGAGGAAATCTGACAGGGAAATTGAAATTTCCTTGTTGAATACCACATTATGCAATACAGAAACATCCAGGCTTTACAGACATTCATGTATCTTCTCTGAATGATGCTAAAAGATGAAACAAAAAATCAAGTTATGGCAATTTTACTTGATCTTTCTTTCCATATATGTAAGTCACCAATAACTAACATTTCAGCTTTTGTGATAATCCCCAGAATCTGAGCATATTTTGAGCATACCTTAGAGGCAGAAAAAAATGGGAAAGCACAGCCTAAGCATGAAAACAGTGCAGTATGCTGAGACTAAGCACCTCCCTGTAGGACATCTGTGCAATCATAGGCCCTTGTGCTCGCTGAAGGAAATGTAAATGTCCCATGCTGTGCCAGAGTCCTCACTGCCTGACACAAATCCATTCTGTGTTTTGTATTTGCAGTCATAAAGGCTTATCATGGTTTCTTTACTGATATGTTCTAGCACAATCTGGGACACAAAAACTTATGACAATTTATCTGAAAGAAAAATTTTTCCTCAGTGGTATCAGTAATATTGTTGGCATCATCATATAGCTTTTACAACATAGCTGTTCTCAACATGAAGAGCAAGCAGTGAGGCAGCTTAGTGCCTTTCTTATACCTTATTCCTGCTAAGCCATTCAGTCTGTCCTGCATTCACTGTGGGTTACAGCTATGATCTGCTTGTTCCCAAACAACAGGTCTGTATTACAAAGATGCACGCTATTCTGTAAGAAATTTTAATAATTCAACTTTTTTTCTCATAGAACTTAATAAATGAACCTTTTTCAGAGCAAAAATTGTGCTATTTGAAGAGCTGAAATAACAAATATGAGGATAAAATGTAGTAATATTTTTTAAAGCTAGGAGGCGTCATTATAACAACCTAATCAGGGTCTCTGACATAGATTTAAATCCAGTAGCTGCAGCCTCAAGTTTTTAATGTCTCATTAAGTAGCTATGCTTCTCATAAACTCTCAGTTTTGCCCTAAAAACCTTCCAAAGATGAAATCCAATGCATTTTCAGTTTTTCTGCTTCATACCACTTTATCCTACCTTGATCTGATAGCAGGGTCTGTCAAAGAGAGGCACATAGGTAGATCTAGCATAGAAGATATTTTGAGATGAGAAGGAGCAGTGGGCAGTATCTTGCTGAAGAATGCTTTCAACTGGCAGCCCTCTACTGTCTGCTCCTGTGTTTTGATACATGATCACAAGCACAGCATTCAGAAATATAGCATGAACTAGTATGTTATCTATTACCTTCTTTTGCTCTTCCTTATCTCTGACATAGCTGTTCTTTATTTCTATCTTACACAGATACCACAGCCTGTGAATCAGAGGAACGGTTGTTTCACAAACTCTTCTCCCAGTACAACCAGTTCATCAGGCCAGTGGAAAATGTGTCTGATCCTGTCACTGTGTATTTTGAAGTGGCCATTACCCAGCTCACAAATGTGGTAAGGCTGCTTACAGAATACTGCTTTGTTTGGAGGTGGTTGCAAGCACGCAAAATTACTAAAGCAGCAGACGTAATCGTGATGGTTGCACCTACAGCTCTTGTAGCTGACATTGTCCTGTGCACACTTGTATATATGCTGAGACTTTTGCTGTTCTTTCTGTCAGCAGAGTAATTCCAGTTGCTCAAATGAGTTCAAACTACACAAATTGATTTGCTTACTCTGTAGCATCAAATCCCTCCACCCTGGGCAGCAGCCTCTGGCACTCAGAGCAGCAGTAGTCAAAGCTCAAGTCCACTCTCCACAGGGCTAGCCCATGCCACAAACACCTGGTTGTGTCTGCATTGTGTAGTATATGGGCTAGTTCTTTAGTGGATTCCATGTTGTTTCCCGGTGGTTGTGAGAGATACAATCTTCTTTTTCAAATTTTTTCAGTCTGTTTCAAAATAGAATGATTTGTCCTGGAAAGGACCTTAAAGCTTATCCAGCTCCAGCTCCCCTGGCACAGGAAGAGACAGATTCTGCTAGACCAGGCTGTCCAAGCCCCGTCCAACCTGGTCTTGAACACTGCCAGGGATGAGACATCCACAGCCTCTCTGGGGACCCCACTGTGTAGCCTGCAGAGTGCTGTTTTAAAGTGCAGGGATGACTGTTGTGTGTTCTGGGGTGTGCTGTATACACGGATGAGTGTGTCTGAGGTGGCAGACCTGATGGGCAGGGCAGAGGGACTGTGGAAGACACAAAACCTGACCTTAACCCTTGCTAGAGTCCGCTCTGTGAAGCAAATTATCCACAAAACAGATGCTGCGTTTTGATTAAAAAGGTACCTAGTTGAGTCCATAACGAAGTGACAGGCGAACAGCAGCCGAGGAGCTAAGGATAAATGAAGGAATTGCACATCAAGGTAAAAGTAAGTCAGAAAAAACGTGGTATCAGTTAATGTGAAGTTTTAGTTTCCCTTTTTATAGAACAAGTTGGCCATCTCAGCATACTGTAACTGATTTATGGAGTGAAGATGTACATTCCTGTGTTTCTTTCTAGGATGAAGTCAACCAGATTATGGAAACAAATTTGTGGCTAAGACACGTAAGTGACTGCATTGCATTTCTCATGCATTTTGCATTGATGTGATAGCCCATGTTACCTTACCTTGAAAGCTACGTATATAGAATAAGTGCTTGTTTTCATAACAAGGATTTTAAATCTATGAATAAGGAGAAGCTCCACTAACCAAAGCCATATTTGAAAAAATAATTTATTTATTCCTATTTCCAAGAAGTTACATCTCCCATCTTTCCTCTGTGGTATATTCTCCTCCAATTTCATGATCATTGGTTTATCTTTCAAATTTAGTTGGAGGTACCCATTAGAGAGTGATTAAATATGCAGCTGTGCAGTACTAGATCATCTCCATATTGAGGATTTCAACCAAAACTTTTACTGGCAAAAGGAACATGCCTCTATTTTCCCTGAGGGATTTAGCATTTGCACAGACAGAGACCCTTAGGGGACCTAAAATGCTGAGCAAACCAAGCCAACTTTCACAAAAAACCTGTTTCCTTCAGGCACTGATTGTGGTCCATACAAAGCTTTCAGTACAAGGTACTGTACTTATGATTAGGATCTTCAGGGTAGGCTGCTAAAGCATGGAGCATGGTCCCATGATAAGGCACTGGATGGCAAGACAGGAGAGCTGCTGAGCATCCTTCATGCCCCTGACTTGGTAATTCGCTACCCTTGTGGAACCAATAATGTCTCCTGACAGCAATCACCTGTTGGTGTGCATACATACCTCCTTTCTCGTTAGGATGCTCATCTGCTTTCATGCTGGCCTCCTTTACACTGCAGGGTGCACTCTCAAGACAGCAATAACAAGGCCTGCATGTATTTTCTCTCTGCAGTGCGGTGGTAACCTTGCACGGGTAAGGATCCATACTGATGTAGCAAGACAGAGAAGAGATCTCAGCATGGCAGCAATGGAAATCGGTCCTATCCCCTCACATATAAGGGAATGCCAAATCAATAGAGTAATATTCACTAAAGTCCAGTGTTTCTCCAGGTCATGGCCTTGTTGTCTTTCAGACCATTGTCCCCCTCTACATTTGCTGCATTTTCAGTCTTTATCATAGAATGTCATTTTACAGGAAGATCTGAGAAACAGATATTTGCTGATAATACAAGAGGTTCAAATTCTTTTCTACTCTTCTTTCAGATCTGGAATGACTATAAATTGAGATGGGATCCCAGAGAATATGATGGCATTGAATTTGTTCGTGTACCAGCAGATAAGATTTGGAAACCAGATATTGTCTTGTATAATAAGTATGATAAACACTTCTCCATTTTACCCTTTCTCTCATATGTATCTTCTTGCAGTGCCCATGAAAGACATTCTACTTTCATGGTAATTTTCTTTTATTTTCCTCATTTGGTTTTCTAGTGCTGTGGGAGATTTTCAAGTGGAAGGCAAGACCAAAGCCCTCCTTCACTATGATGGAATGATCACCTGGACACCACCAGCTATTTTTAAAAGCTCCTGTCCTATGGATATTACCTTTTTCCCATTTGACCATCAGAACTGTTCACTGAAATTTGGCTCATGGACCTATGACAAAGCTAAAATTGATCTTCTGATCATAGGATCCAAAGTAGATATGAATGACTTTTGGGAAAATAGTGAATGGGAAATAGTTGATGCTTCTGGCTACAAACATGACATCAAATATAACTGCTGTGAAGAGATCTACACAGACATAACATACTCCTTTTATATTCGAAGGTTGCCCATGTTTTATACCATAAATCTGATCATTCCCTGCCTCTTCATCTCATTCCTGACTGTGTTAGTTTTTTACCTGCCATCTGACTGTGGTGAGAAAGTGACTCTCTGCATCTCTGTGCTCCTTTCTCTGACTGTATTTTTACTAGTGATCACAGAAACAATCCCATCTACCTCTTTAGTAATTCCCCTTGTAGGAGAATATTTACTATTCACTATGATATTTGTGACTCTGTCAATTGTCATCACGGTGTTTGTCCTGAACATACATTACAGGACTCCAACCACACACACAATGCCCAAATGGGTAAAAACAGTCTTTCTTAGCCTGCTCCCCAAAGTCCTGTTAATGCAGAGACCACTAGAACAGCAGAAAAAAAACTTATCCAGAAAAAACAAGAAAGCATCAGCCAATACACCAGGCAAGTCAAAGCACAGCAAGCCCAAAGATACCAAATTACACAAGGAGCAGCGATGCAGTCACTGTGGTAATGCAGCTGAACTCACTACCACCAAAAGAAGACGACTGAGCCATCCATCACTGAAATGGATGGCAGAGCACATGGAGTACTCCCCTGAAGTGAAGGACGTCATTAGCAGTGTTCAGTTCATCGCAGAGAACATGAGATCTCAAAATGAAACCAAAGAGGTAAGGGAGGTAACCACGTAGCTGGGCATGGGGCCACACTTACAGCAGTGAAAACATGTTCTAGGAGAGCAGCCCAGAGGAAGTGGAATTGTTGGGTATCAAGAAGAAAATGCTTTGACCTGTGAATGGGTCAAAGCTTCCTACAGAAAGGGAGAAAATATATCTTCCGCTTGGGAGGGAGCAAATACAGTGATCTCATCTGGTCTTCCTCTGTCCCCGGTGGATAATTCAGGCAAGACAGTTTTAGATTAGACATAAGGCTCACCCTTCAAAGTAAAAGAAGAGGAACATCAGCCTTTTGCGCCATGAGGAATGCACTCTGATCAGCAGTGATTCAGGCAGAGTTGATGCTGCCACAGGACAGGGGATAGACTAGACAGGATGTTTCAAGGTTTCTTCCAACCCTGCTTTTGTAGATCCTCAGAAGCAGCACTCTTCCGCTGCTCACCAACTGCTCAGTCCTGGTAAGAAGGGACATCTCAATACAAAGTATGCTTTTTGCCAAGCAGGGTGCTTTTCTGTGTTGGTCATGGAACTAGCAAATTTTAGGAACTGCTTTTTAAAGAACAGGGTTTGTCTAGCAGCACAGTGGATGATCTGGAGAGCTATTCTCAAACAGTGATGAGTCTTATAAAGGTATTCCTTTCAGAATGCTGTTGTCTGTACTTTGTTTCAGTGCAGTGTGTTATGACATTTTTAGTGATTTAACCAATTGTGGCTTCAGCAATATAGTATTTTCTACCATGACAAACATATGCTGAAATGAAAGTTGAGTTTTGGGGGAAGGCAGATTAAAAAAGGGGATTTAAAAATGAAACATAATGTTTGAACTAATAGATTTGCTTGTGTAAGGTTACAAATCTTTCATCCTAACTGGGATTACTGTCATAGAAGATGATGCACATTGGAATTTAGAGAATTCCAGGGCCACATCCTCAGGTGTAAACACAAGCAACTAAAAGAACCTCCAAAAAAGAGTATCTCACATCCCATACACCCAGGCCTTAAAAGGAATAGAAATTATCTGAAACTTCAATATGTTTTTGAAAAGTGTTTAGAATCTCTTGAAATATTTATCATTGATGAGTCATAAAATGTTTGCTTTTGGTTTTGAAGTGGTTTAGATGCTCTATGATGACAAAAACCATTTCAGAATTAAATACTGCTGTATTTGTATTGAAAAACACAAATACTTTGCAAGCGAATGTTGAAAGGTATTCTTTTTATCAGAATATTTAGTTGAAATGAGCACAAATGCATACAACTTCTATGCAACAAAAAAATTACTTTTTTGTGTGTGTGGCCTGCAGAGAAAGTTTTTTCTGTAAAAAAGTCCATAACTTTCTGAATAAAGTGCTACTGTTAAGGCCTGGTGACTGAATTCATAAGATAAGTCAGCCCAAAGCAAAAAACAGTAATCTGTCAGCACAGAGGAGGATGGGTTTGAGCTAAGGCTTGCTAGTACCTATGCCCTTAATGTTTTGCTTGACCTCAACATTTTAGCCCTGATCTCATTATCACAACAGCTGCATAAAACACATCTATGTACCATATTCAGCTAATTTCTCCCGTGCGTTCCAAAGAAGAAACTTTGCATGAAGCAGTCCAAATAACATGCTGTATTGATTACACAGCTCATGACGTGTCTTCCATTGACACTTCTGCTAATTTGCACTTTGCAAATCTCTCCTGCCACATGAAATTGTATTCTTAAGTCTCATGTGTGCAGCACCAGCTCTGTATGCTGCCTTTCAAAACATACTGGTGATGGAAAGTGAGATTTTTCATTCGAAGTCCTTTCCTTGGGGAAAAAAAGGGGTGTGTTCTCAGGAGAGCACCAGGGAAATGATTCTGCAGGGTTCTTCTGCTTTGGCCAGACATACAAATCCATATGGGTGGTATGATGCACTAGTCTTGTACAAATAAAAGCCCTTCTAAAACTGTGGCAACATTTACAGCAGCTGGAGTTCTTGCTGCATTTTCTTTCACAAGAGGTACAGCAGCAGCCTTTTGGAGAAAAGCGTCAAGAAACTGGGAAAACAAGTGCAATATCCCTCAGCAAAGAGCTCTTAAGCAGTCACTGGTTTTATATGCTTGAATGTTCTGATGCAGTGGTCCTTGTATGTAAGTACAGTTTAAAGGATAGCAGCTTCATTGAATGTGGTTCTAATGTGTATCTCAGACGTACAAAATCCACTCTGGCCTGCTTAGCACATTACTTTGTGGTTTGCTCAGTCAGGGCCCTTGCTTTGCTACAGTCCATGTCACCAGCTGTCCAGTTTACTGAAGTCAGTGGGGCTTGGTTACAGTGACTGTGTGCCTAATCAGGCCAAAACAGCAAACTCTTGTGTGTGCTGTCAGGATAAATTCTTTGACAAGGTCTAATAATGTGCAGCTAGGGTACCTGCTGTTAAACTACCCCACTCTGCACTCACCAAATGATCAGGTCCTGTTCATTAATGTCAGCATCACTGCCATAGCTTGTCAACAGACTTGAATATTTAGAAAAATTCAGCACACTAGGACTGTGCTGGATGTTCTCAGCCAGAAGTGGTAAATGCTACTAGAAAATCAGCCCCCACTAAAGACATTTAAAACTGCAGCACAACAAGCAACATTCTTGACTGCATATATGTTCTTCCTCACATTCAAAAGCAAAAGGGACATTTCTATTTCATAATGTCATAGAATCATGGTGTAGTTAGGGCTGGAAAGGACCTTAAGATCATCTGGTTCCAACCACCCTGCCATGGGAAGGGACACCTCACACTAAACCATGTCACCCAAGACTCTGTCCAACCTGGCCTTGAACGCCAGGGATGGAGCATTTACCACTTCTTTGGACAAAACTTGCAACTGTATGTTATGTTACACATAGTTCATCCTTTTCATTTTTTTTCTCTTGCAGGTGGAAGATGATTGGAAATACGTAGCTATGGTAATAGACAGAGTATTCCTCTGGGTTTTTATAATCCTCTGTGTGTTTGGGACTGCAGGGCTCTTCATCCAGCCACTAATAGCAGATATGTAACTCGGTTCACTGCTTTTTATCCACTTCTGCTCTTGGTTCATTTTCAGTTCAGAACTGTTCCCTGTATATCTGTCCTCTTATGTAACCCCTTCCTCATCACCCCTTCAGCATCCAGCCACAGAGGAAAGGAAAAGGAGAGGGAAGGGTCCACTGGGAAAGCAAACAACCCAAAACAGAATAAGGAGAGGACAGGAAATGGGAGATGAACATGAGGTCTTTCCCTCAGTGAGATCAGCAATAGCAATCGCACTGAGGATCAGAGAAGCAGAATGAAGTTATTGAGTTTTTCCCTTGGTTTTGGAATAGCAGGCTACTAGGTCAGCTCTGGTACTTCTGAGTGTATTGCCCAAAGAGGACTCTACCTGGCTTAATTTTTCTCTCCTGATTGTAACTCTCCCTCAGCTTTGAGTTAATTTACATTTTCTCTCTATTTCTCTCCCTGTACAAGAGCTAGTTTTTTCGCATGGTGCTTAGATGGGCTACCACAGTCCTCCTGACCATGCCAATGCTCTTTCTCCTGTTCTTGTTTAAGGGCAGCCAATAAAAGCACAAAAAAACCTAATCCCCCAGCACTGTAACATTTTCAATACAATCTAAAATAAAGGCTACCCATCTTCCGTAATGTATATGCGCAAATAAGAGTCCCAGATCAACAAAGCATGTGTTTACATTTATGTTTCCAGCCAGACAGGTCTTATGCACTTATTCACATTTGAAGGCAAACTGACTTAGTATTAGAATGTGGTTACTGCATAAGGCAACGACATTTGAAAACTACATGTTTCTGTGACATTTGAAATCCTGCTACTTTGCATGCCACCAAAGTGCCCCTTTACTTCATCATACTGAGTACCAAGAGTTTGGTGAGCTTCAGTAAGTTTTCCAAGCCGCACTTCTCTCATCAGGTTAGCAGTGGTTCCAGTCTACAGATTCTGTTCTGAAAACCCTTGCATGCTCTAGCTCAGGTAAAAAGCCAGCAGGGAAAGTTTTGTCTCTAGGTCACTACTCATTGCAGACAGTACTGGCTTTACAGCTTTGACCAACTTGGATTACACACACCCCAGCAGGAGAAGGCTGGCTATCCTGAGCACTGCGCAAAGCTGGGCATGTTGGTCTGAACAGCTCTGCAGCAATTTTCCATTTGCTGGCTTCTCATGAGTCAGTGCTGTGTGTGCAAGCCTGTAACTGTAGGGACATTTCCTTTGGGGCTGAGGTTGCTGCTGTATAACTAGGTTAGGTTCCCAGTCACACTGCGTTTAATCCTGAAATACTGTAGATGAACATTTCGTGTGTTTCTATTCTATATGGACAGTTTACCCTCAGATCCCATGTCCGTTTAGGATGTTGTTGAGTTTATGCTGAAGGATTCTTCTGTAAAAGGCACCATTTCAATTAAAGCCAATGGCTGCAAGAGTAAAAAGCATTGTTTTCTTATAGGAGGCTCTAAATTTAACTGTTTGGTGTCTGTGCAGTGTTTTCAGGGTCTGCCATGCATCAGTCTCTACTTTGAACACCACCAGTCCTTGGAAAGTATAACTCTCTGTTCCTGAAGTCCCTGGCTGGCCTTTTACTCCTTTTTGATGCTCCATAATGAAGAGAATAAAACTAAGTGTACATGTTAGAGACGAAGATGGAATGAAAATAATATAACTGTCTTAATCCAGTAGTTGAAATACGTAAAGTCATGATTTTCTAGAAGAAAACTGTATTTTCTGTAATCCCCCTTAATGGTGCATAATTATGTAGCGACTGACAGACAGATATATGAACAAGCATGGTTTGCTTCATCAGCCTGTCAATTAAATATCAATCCTGGGATATACTTTCTTGAAGAATTTGTATTTTTTAAAAAACTCCCTGATTTAAGATGTGTTTAGAGATGCTACTGAATGATATTTGTTTTGCTGGCTCTTTAATCAGAAAGGAGGGGAGCAGAAAGAAAAGGAATTTAAAGGGGAGAGCTGCATTCTAAGCCCAAAAGCTTCATTTTACAGGAAAGCCATCTGGCTGCCAGCATTCACTGTTGCAGTCTATGACCACCTGAGCAATGAAAGTTCTGCAGCTGAAGGTGTACCGCGTTGATGTCTTAGGCATGACAGCTACAGCCCCACAGCCAGTAAGATGACTTTAGCAAAATCCCTGGCTTTTTGTCAAAGCATTCACAATTGCACAGCTCCTCGCCTCCAGTTAGGGAGCCTCAATGCCTCAGCACTAGCTCCCTGTCTTTGCCATTTACAGTACTACGCATCTCTGCGACTTGCTTCTGGACCTCACAGGGTTTAGCTCATCAGCCTGAGAAAGTAAGATTTACAAAGTCATGTTCTGTCTCTTTCTGAGTGCACTCTTTCCTCTTCCTTCACCCCACTCAGTAACTATTTGATCTTTCTTTTGCCATTTTCAGCTGCGTTTGGTGCATTCCAGACTGGGATCCTTGCATACTCCTGCCAGCTTTGTGAAAGCAGTTGGTTGATTAGAGAGAGTGGGGGTGAGTGACACAATAAACATCTCCCCTTGAGGAAAGCTGTAGTAGAGGCCCATCTCTCAGCAGGCATAGAACCCACACAAAAGTGACATCTTTGCTTGTCCCAGCTCTTTCTGGGGATCTTCTAACTGAAATACTAAGAAAAGTTTCAACCAGAGTTGGTGCCATCCCAAGGAAGACCATTTTTACACTTTCCTCCCATTAAAAGGCCCAAAGGAGTTTGTCATATTTGTCTCTCTGTGAATGATGATACATATGGTCCTGCAGAGCAGTGTTAAGGTCGGTGCCAACCAGTGCCCAGAAATCAAGGCAGCACATGTTGAGGCAGTAGTAAGGCAGAGGGTTGCTCAGGGGGTTTAAGATTTGCCATTTGCAATGTTGTCATCCACAGGCAGATAAAGCACGTGAAGCAGAGGGAAGGAGCAGAGGACTACCTGCCCCAGTGTCCTCCCTGGTTATGTTTTAGTGGCAGGACAGGCTGTGGGACATGCTGAATGCATTTGCAGACCAGTGGCACAGTTCAGGGAAGCTCAGAAATAGTCAGCACAAGGAAATAATGAGTAGCAAGACTGCAGGAAGGCCAGAGCCCAAAGGCCGTACCTGGGCAGAGTTCATATGTCTCCTACTCCAAGGGCATGAGCACGGCTGACCTTTACAAGCAGTAGCAGAAAAAGCAGCCTGGCATCAGACACAGCCATGAGACACAGCCATGTGTTGCCTGCGGGTGGGCAACCAAAGTGTTGCAAGGTGAGGACAAGACCATCTGCCAGCTAAGCACCCGAAGCACTTGCCCCAGAGAGGATTTTGTCATCTGTCATGGCTAGCAGGCAGGCACCTTGAAGGAGTGCTCAAAGCCTATCACTAATAATTCAAAGAGTCTGTAAATGCTGGAAGGAAGAGCTTCCTGTGTGTTTTCCTACTCACAGTACTGGCTAGGGGAACAAACTGACTCAATGCAAGAAGAGAGGAGCAGCTGGTGGTAAGGTCAGTGCGTAAAAAATTTATAGCAGTGTTGTATATTAAGACATCTATTGCCTGTATATGCTAAATTAAATGGGCCTGTTCTAGGTTCCTGCAATATAATAACCAGATCTGAATGGTCCCTCCTCAAACCCACAGACAGACCTGAAAAGTTGTGAGGACTTTCCAAGAACATTGACAACTCTCTCTGTTCAAGTCAATTTGAGAAAAGTTTCCTAAAATGGGCTACAATCTAGACTTTGTTGACAACAAAACAGCAACAAAACCCAGCATATAAGCACTGTCACTCCAAGAACCATTTAATAAATATGTCTTTATTAATAGCAATTGCAGAAGTGAACAGAACTTTCTGTAGTGACACAATAAGATGGGACTATATTAACTCACAGAGGTCTGGTGCGCACGCATAATCCATGCGCCAGAATACCTGTGTGTATTTTTGATACCTTCTAGCCTCCATCCCTAGGGAGGAAGTTTCAAAAGAAAAAAAGCTAAAGCTTTAACACCAGATTCACATTTAGATTGCTGAAAATTTGATCCCCATGCCCCTTGCTAGCCTTGAAAACTTTTGCAATTCTGAATGGGATTTTCTAAATCACTCCCTGTTGGCCTGAACACTGCCGCAGCAGAAGTGGTGAGAGAAACCTGTGCATTCTCTGTCAGGTCTCGCACTTTTAAGAACTGTTTCTAATCATGCAGAAGGATCTCATTTAAATGAATCACAGGAAATTATGGATTGCCTGGAAACACGACCAAGCCAAACCCCAAAGATGTCTCTTTCTGGTAGCCGGTCCGCTCCACAGCTCTCAGGAGAAACTCTACTTCTGCACCAACCACAGGTTTAATTTGCTGAAAACATTGTGGCTTCCCTGCAACTGAGCTGTTTAGGAAGTTCACTATTGCCTTATGGAGTAATGCAGCCACATTTCTACATGTGGCATGCTTCAGGTGATCTTCCACTTGTCCTGTGAACAAGCAGGTGCAGCAATCATAGTTCCTTAATGCAGAGCATGGGGAAAATCCTTACTTGTTCAGCCTTTCGGTATACTATAGAGCAGCAGGCAAAATTGCATATCTGAAAAGAGGGAAACACTTTGTAGCTTCCTGATGGCCAAGAGGAGAGATGAAGCGTGCATGCCATAAAGGCTGGTAGCAATTGGACAGAGTGGTAAATTCTGCCACTGTTGAGCTGATCCTGCAGCAAGGTGTGGCCACAAAGTCAAGGTTTCGAACATCCCATCTAAAAGGTGTTTGTACTTTTTCTGATCCACATGCTGTGCAACTGCCAGTTCTGACACATGCACAAAGTGAGCTGTACAGATGTTGTGTTTTTCACTTGGAAATGTAGATAAACTGAGTACTGATTTGTGCTCCTACTACAACTTCTTTTATAAAGTAGCATTTTAACTGGCAGATCTGCCTTTTAAGTATAATTGTGCCAGAAGTACTATTTCCAATTTTTACAAATAATATTTGCTTTTATTGTAATACAACAGAACTATTAGTAAAATACTTATAACCCAACTGTGCACCCCAGTTCACTTTAGGACTCAAGTGTGCACCAAGCCTTTCTTTGGTCTCAGCCAAATCTGTAACTGGGAGGGTTGTATGAAGATAGAAAGCACTAGCCAATGCCCACTGTTACCATCACCTTCCCTTGCTCTTGCTGTTGCTTCCCATCCTGTACAATAGAGACCAAGCTCAAAAGGCCCCACCATTCCTCGGCATTGTACTTGCTATATGCTGCTGTGTGAGCATTTTCTACAAAGTGCTGTTCAGCCACATCTGTAATGCAGGGGTAAAGATGAGAACTGAACCTGTCACTGACACTACCAGAAATAACCACAGGAAAATCCGATCCAGGACTTGAGCTACAAATTTCCAGTCTTGGACAACCTGGGAAGGAGAGAGGGAGAACAAACAGAAACAGTAATGACCCCAGTACTCTATTGAAACTGCTACACATATTTCAGCTCCACAAGTCTGTTTTGAAGTTTGCTGCACCCTCAAACTTGTATGGATTACCTTTTCTGCACCCATAGCTGTGTGTCACTCAAAACCCCAAATAATCCTATTGTTTTACACACATGGTAATCAGACTTCTTTCAGGCTGTCCAAAAGCTTTTAAGCGCGCATGTGAAAGTTTACGGACTCAAGCCTGAAGATAGCTTTAAATTGAACTCAGTTTCTTTTCACAGAACTGCATTTCCCATGAAGTGCCAGGACTTGGCTCTAGCATGGCATTCTGATGCAGACAGTGGCTCCAGTACACGTGGTCCCATTGGCTTGTGTTTTCCTAAGTGCTCTCTTGGCTCAGATTTTGTGCATTCAGGAAGGGGATTTTGCATTAGGAGTACTGGCATAACCCTGCACACACAAAAGAGCTATTTTCAAAGAGCAGTTAGGGGGACTTTTTCATTAAGAATTATTTCAGCTTCAAAGAGAAGGCTTTAGGCATGAGCACTATATGCTGGCATACTGCATGTTTGATTTACTGTTCAACTTTCTGCTGAAGTCCTCTCAGCAGAATTCAAACAAAGCCTGGCTTTTACTAGGAGGGTGCTAACAGAAGTTTTTCTGTCTCCATACGCTGCAAAGTGCACTGCATTGCTGTCCTACCCTCACATGAGAAGCATTGTTCATGCACACAGTAATTTTCCACTTTACTAGTCAGGGGGATTGTTAGGAAGAGAAGAAAGGGGGTAGTTAGGGACTAATCTGAGCTGATAATTGGGAAATCTGGAAGACGCCCACTCAAAACAGGGCAGCTATGCCATGTATAGTCACTGGGAGACAAGGACTGAGACCTAGCAACTGCTGTAGAGCCCCCCTGTAGCTGTTGATACTTAAGAAAGATACTAAGAAAGATACACTTTCAGAGCATGCAACCGTTCGGAGGCTTGTATCTATCCCCAGCTCAAGCAGGAAAAGGTTATTCAGATTATCCCAAAACAAGAATTCATCTAGGAGAGGCTGCTCTGGCCTCTTGTGCCTGTGAAGAGCAGGCACTCCCACAGCACAAGTTCTCCTTGAAGCAATGCGCTTTCCTGGAAAACATATGACTTATCAAGCAGAACATCCCAGGTCACATCTCAGAAGAGAGCAGGAGGAAGAGGCAAAGGGAAAAGAATGCAGAAAAGGTAACAGCTTGGAAGCCATTGCTGTCAAGGAAACTGTGATCCCTTCCTTGCCTTCCCTTTACCTACCTGTCGGATGAAATGCTCCTTTTTAACATGCCTGGAAATGTATCGGATGGAGTCAGCTGCCTTTTCCAGAAAGGCAATAACAATTTTCTCTCCATCTTTTGCTTGCTTGTGTTTCTGCTTCCCTGGGAGCTTTGATTTCAAGGTGGTTTCTTTTTCTTCAGTCTCTGAGAAGGAATAACGATCTACATGGTCCTTCATGCAGAGCAGCCGGGGCAGCTTCTGGAGGAAGAGTCTTCTAACCCAGGGAGCCATGGGATGGTAAGTTGCTGAGGACCGGTGGTGGACATTGATAACAAACACAGTCACGATGATAGACAGGGTCACAAAAATCATGATGAACAGCAGGTACTCACCAATCAGAGGGATGACTTTGGAAGAAGAAGGGATTATTTCCTCAATCACTAAAAGGAAAACAGTGAGGGACACAAGAACTGATGTAGACAATGAAAGCTTTTCTCCTTCATCTGAAGGCAGGTAAAACACCAGGACAGTTAGAAAAGACAATCCCAGGCAAGGGATTATTAAGAAAAGAGTGTAAAACAGCGGAAGGCGTCTCAGCACAAAGGAGTAAGTGACAAATGGGTAAGAGTACAGCCCATCCTTCCTGTTGCCTTTCATACCCTTGGCATTTAAGATCTCCCACTCCCCATTATCAAAGAAGTCTTTCCTGTCTACATTTTCATCCACTAAAATCAAGTCCACCATGCTGCCATCATATGTCCAAGACCCAAACTTCATGGAGCAGTTCTGCCTGTCGAAGGGAAAGAAGGTCACATCCATTGTGCAGGAGCTCTTGTAACTGGCTGGTGGCGTCCAGATCACCAATCCATTGTACTTAACTATGGCTTTGGTCATCAGGGATCCTTCAAAGCGTCCATCAGCACTAGGAGTTGGACAGGAAGAAACAGCACCAAGTTCAAGACTACTTTTGTCCCAGACCTACCTCCTCACAGCTCTCTCTTTCAACCCATCACCTGGAGCACAAGGGAAACCAACATTCATACTGCTTAAAGAAGCAGCCTTCTGATAGCCCACACAAGCTTCACTGTGGATGACAACTCCTTGCCTAAGCTCTGGCCTAAGCTGGAGCCATGCTACTTACTTTTCAAACAAAACAATGTCAGGAAGCCACAGGGACTCAGAGGGGACACGGATGGTGGTGATCCCTCCATATTCCTCTGGATCCCAGGAGAGCTTGTGGTCGACCCATTCCTGTAACAAGCCAGCAAAGTCCCATACACAACATTCATTCACTCATACACAATAGCCTCATTCGTCCTCCAACCCCCTGCCACAGAGAAACTGCATTGCACAGCACAATGGGCACAGCATGGCTGGGAGATGTTAATCCCCACAAGCACTGCCCCTCCAGCCACAGCTGGGCTCCATTGCAGGTAACCTCATTGCAGGCAACCTCAAGGCAGGCGCTTCTGCAGAACACTTGACTCTCACTTCACTCACCACCCTGTCAAGCCCACCTGAAGGTAGCCCAGAAGGAAAAAGGCGCTTCCCTGGGTATGACACCTTTTCTTCCCTTTTAGAACCAACCCACAGTGGTTTTGGCAGACTGACCACATAGAAGAGCCAGCTGGCATGGCTGGCGTGTACATGTGACAGAGAGGTGACCTTTAAGTACTTTCAGTGGAGACCTGGCTTTTTTCAGTGAATGGATTACAACACCTAATATCCGTATGCTGTCCTTGCAAACCAGTTAATTGTTCTTTCATGAGGCAGACCTGCACATTATTGCAGTGTAAGTAATACTATGCTGTTGTAAAGAATTTGCTTAACAATCCTGAAGAGGTAACACTAAAAAAGCAAAGCTGGGGAAGTCCTGTCCATTTTCATCATGTTGAAATCCAGAACAATTTTTCTTCCCTCTTTTTCTTCTTCAGGTGGGGAGATACTAACAAAGTGGCTCTAGCAACCTGGAGATTTCCACAGAGATGCAATGGAAAAGCAACTCTCTCATCCCAGTTCATTATTGATGTGGGTTTTCACTTGCCCACAGGAATAGCAGAGAGAGGAAGCAAGAGCTGCAGACTGTGGTCAATACAAAGAAGCGGAAGATGAACCACTTTCCATTAAGCTCCAGCACTAAGAGCTCCCCAGGGATGTGGAAACCTCAGCCTTCTCTGTGCAATTTCCTCCATGACTTAGGGATGAACCAAAAAGTGCTATTCTCTGCTTCTTGTCCCACCATATTGCTCCCCTCTCGTGTTTGATTCCACATGCTTTTCACAGCTGATGCCTACAGATATTGTTCCTACAGACATTTGTTATTGCAGTCCTTTACAGTATGACAGCAACCCAGAGCCTCAGTAGAGACCTAAACACAATAAGAACAAGCATCTTCTTCCTCCAGGTTCAGGGGAGGGATGGGGCCCAAGGTCATGGGCCGATAGACCCCTCCTAATATCTGGCCCAAGTCATGCAGGAAGGTTGCAGTTGCTAAGGGTGGTGCACTTGAAGGATTAATGGCCCCACAGCCTGCACCAGAAAAGATATGGACCCACTCTCTGAACTACTCAAATGGCTGGCATCAGTTATCAGCACAGCTCTACATCCCTGGCTCCTCCTGCTGCTGAAGGATTGATGGGAGCTGTTCAGGTATGGAAACAGATGAGGGATCGTTGCTGCTCTTAGCTTCACCAGCAGGGACAAAGTACACCACTTTTAGCATGAGCTGTTCTCTGTGGATGGGTACCTACCAGATGTTCCCAGCAGCATGGACTGTTGGATGGGTACAGACTCACATGTATCCTGGACACCTCCTGTAAGAGGTGCAAGAGGGCTCAGGCTGGAAACGTATCTGTTATGCAAGGGGATAGTCAGTGCTGACAGCAGCAAAGAACACAGTCAGCTCATAGCTTATACTAACACAACAGACACAAATACCCCTGTGAGCCACTGGGAGATACAGTCATCCCTTTGGAACTGAATTGGTGCAGCCCCTTGGCTTGGGTTATTTTCTGTATCTCAAGACTCCTCCCTCCTCCCTGCCCTGCACTGATTTTTCTCCCAGCTAAAGTGCTCTTTCATGTCTGCAGGGCAAATGGTTGTGTGTCCTCTTACTAGAGCAGGAAATAGATTATGTGCAGACTTCGAAGATGAGCAGTTTAAAATGGGAATCTCCCTATGGGCTATGCTGATGTGAACTGCAGCAGCAGATGCAAAGAGCCATTTCCTTCCTTCTCCCTTTTCTTCAAGCTGCTCCAGACCCACTCTTTGCTCTCCCTTTCCTCCAGTTCTGCCGAATTCCCATCTCTGGAATGTCACTCAAGTGCTCAACCCACAGCAAGTGGACCAAGAAACACTGGACCCAGATTATCAACCCTTGCTAGTAGACCCCATAACTTGCCCAAACTCAGGCACTTTTTCAGCAACCACTAAAAGCTCCTTTGCACCTTGTGTGTCTGCTTGCATGTACATCATGAAGGCTCACCACCTTCAGCATATGGATATTTGAGGTGAAAAAAAGAAAAAAGAAAAAGAAAAAAATGAAAAGAAACAAAAGGAAAAAGAAAAAGAAAAAGAAAAAGAAAAAGAAAAAGAAAAAGAAAAAGAAAAAGAAAAAGAAAAAGAAAAA